>OMNZ01049269.1:0-10642 GCA_900303255.1 Lesueurigobius sanzi | reverse complement strand
ATCTGCTGTTTTTTTTTTTTTTTTTTTTGCATTCAGGAGGAGAAGAGACATTGAGTCACTTCTAAGTACACTCCAGTATGTTAGATAGGCTTTTGACTGGCTAAAACCCAAACCTCTCTGTCCACTATAGCACAAAGGACCGCCTGTGTGTGTGTATGTGTGTGTGTGTGTGTGCTCCGCTCGCTGCAGGTAGACCAACGCGCTCAGGTAAAGTGTAACATGAAACTGCGTCACGTGACCCATGGCGTTTTGAAGAGTGGTTGGAAGAGGAAAAAAAAAAAAAAAAAAAAAAACTGTTTTACATTTTTCACAGACGGGAGGTTGCGCGGACGGGACGGGAAGGTGGTCAGGTGCAAAAAAAAAAGGTCTCTTCAAGGCTTTCCGCGCGGACAAGACGATTGTTTTGGGGGTTTTTTTGTTTGTTGGGAGATGTAATGTGTTCATTCGTGGCTTCTGCGTGTTAGTTGTCTGGAAACTGGTGCAGCAGCTACAAGCGTCATGGTCCAGGAAACAACCTGCTGCTGGACATTTCCGTTTTTGACCAGCACCGGGCGATGAAGTGCTGAAGGGTGAGTGCACCTGTTGCGTTGAAACTAACCTTGATCACTTGAAAGAAAATGGCTATAGATGATAAAAACAAAAACAAAAATATATATTATATAGGGTATATCATTTATTTAGTCTATTTATTTCGAAATAAAAGGACTCCTCTGTCTATCAGGGACTATTAGGCTGCTGTACCCATTTTGTCTAGCAATGGAATACAATTAGTTTTGTCTTTTTAGGTTATAGTTTAGGGTGACCAGATTTTTCAAAATAAAAACTTTATTTTTCTTTTCAAATTTTTCCGTAATTTTTCTCATCTTTTCTTATATTTTTTTGTCCTTTTTTTTTGCAGGTTTTTTGTAGTTTTTCTCACAATTTCTTTTAGTCATTTTTTCATAATTTTCCTCACATTTTTATTGAATTTTTCTCATTTGTTTCGTCACATTTTTTGTCTTGGTCAAAACAAGTCATAAAGTATGTAAGTAAGTAAATATGCGGCTTTGGACGTGGCACTGGTGAAAAACTGGGACAACTGGGACAGAGGTTGTGTAAAACTGGGACAAATTAATGGTTTCAGATAAATTCACAGGGACGTGGGACAGAGGGCTCAAAACTGGGACTGTCCCGGGTAAACTGGGACGTCTGGTCACCCTATTATAGTTAGACTGTGAGTATAATCATGTAGTACTTTATAAATAAAATACTATTGTCATTACCCTTACCTTAACAAAAGAGTATTGGAGAATTAGAAATATGTTAGGAAAGTTGGGAATGAGTTGTGCTAATAATAAATAGGATTTGTCCTCAACAACTTTGTGTGTGATTCAACATCAGTCTGCCTTTTCAGTGTCTGACTCACAATAAAACTCCAGATACAAAATGCTAACAATAGGTGTCATAACTTTATTTTCAGATGCTTAGAAAATACACCAAATCAAGCAGCGTTTGGTTGTTTTTGAGGCTTTGAGATGAGCCCAAGCTGATGCCTTCCCAGTGTGTTTCCGGCCCTCCTCGTGCCTCCGTGGTGGCAGGTAGAGATGGCAGCGTATCCGGATGCACTGCCCAGACCTGGACTTGTGGTCAGGAGCGTGATCCTGCTGCTGCTCAACAGTAATGCAGCGTGGGGTGAGTCAGGAACCATCAATCCCGTTTTATTCCGAGTGTCTCACCGCAGATACAGTCACACACACACACACACACACACACACACACAAACACACCGCCGGATCCGCTGATGAGAAATAAAAAAGATTACAGAGCGTTCCTTTAGAAAGATAGGAGGCGTGTTTGTCCGAAGGTGCTGAAAGAACAACGCACAGTGTATTATGACAGAGGACTTATCACATATTAAAAGTTTTAGACTATTAAACAATGGATTAGGCTCCCTTCCTTCCTGTCTGTAGTAGCCTATGGTTGTCGGTATCAGCTTGTACCTTGTACCCTTGGAAAGAGTGTCGAGTAAATCATTCACTGGAAACTCTTCACAGCGTGGTTTTAGTCTCATCAATAGTAACCAAAATCTGGGGAAGCGAGGCTAAACAGAAACCTGCATGTAGAATTTCTTTATTTTCTGTAAGTTCTCTCAGTAGAAAGCATATTTGCGCTCCAGATAAGTGAGCTCTTGAGTCAGCATTCCTTAGTTACACAGTTGGGTACTTTGTAGTTTCGCGATGTCACTGAGTTATCACATGGGTGCTCATGAGTCTTTGTTGCTATGACAGGGTTTCCGCGGGGCATAAAAGGTCATTAAATGAATTGTGTCCAAAATAAGGCCTTAAATGCCGTTATTTCTTTATTATTTTTATTTATTTGTTTGTTTGAGCAACATGACACTGAAAAAACACTGAATGCTGAAAGGTACTAAGAGGAGTTGGTAGAAGTTTGCGGAACTTATTGAAGCCGAGCCCTTTTATTACAGTAAACATTTCAAGACATCAAATCTGATAATTTTACATGATGATACAAAAGAGAGAAAGAGCATTAAAGTTATCGTTTATGGTCGTACAATTTGTTTATGAACATTTCGCAGTGACAGTGTATGAAACAGTTGTGTATCCATACCCAATAGTGTGCCTGACAATGTATATGTATGAAAAAAAGTTTAAAAAAGCATTAAATAGAATTAAAACTAGCATTAAATCAAAAGTTTTTGGAAAATCATGACATTGCTGAACTAATTTTACAGCATAAGCTTGTGAAAAATACAAAAATAGGGTCTGGACTGGAGTTTTGGCAGAAATCATACTCTATTTCTGATTAAAAGTTCTCCTTTGTATCAAATTTTCTATTGAATATGGAAATTAATGTTAAACATATACTGATTTGTGGCATTTGTAGCATTAAAAATGTAGTATCTGGGCATTAAATTTGACTTGCCGCTACCTGAATAAACCCTGTACGAATAAGTACGACCTTGAGTATAATTTTGATACTTACTTGCAGAGATAAGGCGCTTTCAATCTGGATGCAGAAACAACATCTTGCAGTTTAGTTGTGTTGTTGTGCCGAAAAAACCTTCCATTGTATGTGTGTTGCCTAGAGCTGGGTATCGTTCATTTTTTTCAATACTAGTACTTTAACGATACTTGGTTTACGATACCGATACCTGAACAATACTTTTTTCGATACCTATGCTAAATTATTTGTCATCTACACAAAAAAGTAACTAGTTCTTTTGGTAGTCACTCAAGTTATGCGAGATTACCTTACAATCAGTAAAAATTGTCAGGAAATAAGCCAAATTATGTAGATGACAGTAGTAAATATGTCTAATCTAGTCCAAACTGCTCTAAACAAGACTAATATTCTCAAATCAAGTCATTTATACCCGTGCTTCATTTCTAGTTTTGTTGTAGGACCATAAAACAGAACTTTCTTTTAGTGTTTTTTATCATTTATTTGAGCTGAAACACCTAAGTCTTTCTTCAGTGCCATCTCAAGACCCACCAGGCAGACACATTTGGTACCAATTTATTTTTCGATACCGGTAGTACCTTAATTATTTTTTCAATACCAGACTGGTATCGTTTAATGGTACTAGGGCTGGGCAAAACATTTAATCGATTTATCGATTTTATAGCTATTTATTTTGCAAATTCGAGTTTCAATTAAGAGTTAAGGGGGAAAAAAGTAAGTCTCTACGTCGTTACTGTCATGAGTTATGGAATTTTAAAGAAATAATTAAAATGCGCAATCCAGCCACTAGGGGGGAGCCAAGATTTTAAGACAATTTTTAAGCAGCTACATGCATCATAAGTTCATTTTAACGTTTCTATTAACACCATTTTATTATGTCATTATATCAATGATATTACAAATATTGAGAAGCAATGAAGTATTTATACATTTACAACAAGGAACATAAATATATTTGTATATACCTCAAGAAAAAGTGTTTCTACATACCCGTATATACGATATATACACATACCATACATACATTGTTAAGTTTGCCTGCAAATATTCCAAATCATTAACCAGAATATAACCTGCTAAAGAGCATATATATATATACATATATATATACACTATCTACATACATTTTTTATTATATATACACAATATATATATATATATCATACACATATTTTTATCTTATGTTTATCTCTGAGTTTAAGTCTTAAAAAGGGAGAGAAAGAAAGACAGCAGAATAGAGAACTGGAAATAAATCTATACAGTATATATAGTAATAAAATAATAATAGTAATAAAATAAAATGAGAAACTGTCGGATCTTTGTTGCTGCCATCAGGCACTGGCCCATGCTCTATCATCTTTATCATCATGAGGGGCTTCTGAACCGCTCTTGGGCTGACCCATCACCTAGGACCTGTTTGCCCTGGGAGACACTACCAGGAGCATAATGCCCCAGACAACAGAGCTCCTCGGATCATTCAGGTGCTCAAACCCCTCCACCGCGATAAGGTGGCAGCTCGAGGAGGGGACCCAGACAATGAAATTGATCTAAATTTCATATTATTTATCACAGTGCATCTCCTTTTATATATTGTTTATCCTGACCACAATTTAAGTAATTGTGACAAAATTACAGCTTTTTTCTTGCTGCTATAGTAATGTCCATCTTTGTGCTTTTTACAGGGAATTACACCCTGCATACACCTGAAACCCGCTCAAATGACACGACGAATAATGTGAGTATAATAAAACTGTTTCACCACCACCACCCAAACCCTTTTCCTGGTTTTGAAATACTTACATTGTACATGATTCATGCCCCTTTAGGGATCCAACATAGCAGCTATCGTAGCCCCTACAGTGACACTGGGAGTCCTGGCTATAGTGCTGGGTGTTCTGGCGTGGCTCTTCTGTGTGGTGAAGAAGAAGAGGCAGACTGAAGGTACCTACATGCCCAGTGCAGAGGAGCAGTCTGGGGTCAGGAGTGTCGTGGCTCCTGACGCACTCAAGCTCCCGAAGGAGGAGAGACTTATTTGACATTTCATGAGACGCCCATGAGCCAGGACACGAACTGGGGTCCAGCTCCTTAAGCCTAGTGCTAAAAACTCCAAAACAGTGGTTTTACTGTAGAAAGTGCCTTTTTGAGCCGAGGAGGAATTTATGTCCCACCTCATTTGAAGATTTGACTGTTCCGATGTGTGGACAATGGACATCAACATACATCAACATACAAACAAGCATGTGGATATTTGAATCAAAGGTGACGCTTTCCACCGGCACAAATGAAAACATTTCAGTATTTTTAATGTAGACATGACTTCCTTCTATCCTCTTTGTTCATTTGCCTGCACCTGTTTCCCAGATTTAAGGACTTCTGCTGTTTAATTTATCTCATATTCTTGAATAATTTACGACTGAATCTATGCATCATTTGTTGTAAAAGATGTTGATTACTGATGATAGACAAGGGCTTCATTTAAAACGAGGTCACACGAAATTGTTTACACTTCAAGTATTATTTCCAAACATTTCTATTTGAAAACATTATTTATCAGATTAGCGCTGCAGTGTGCCTTATTTAATCAAGTGTACTCCTATGTTAAATTTATTTATGCTTTATTTTAAATAAACATGTTTGAACTATCCAATGCTTCACAATCACAAATACTAGATTTAGGTTTCATATAAAATCTGTCTGTAGTGCTATTTTCTTTTCACATGATCCTCTTGGCTAGAGGAGGCTTTTTTAGCTCAGTGGTTCTCAAATGGTTTGGTGTCAGGACCAGGCCATCTATCATGCCAAGCTGCGACGCAAATAAGAATTTAATTTAGTACATAAATGATGTCAAATACTGTATTTTCCTGCATATTATAGTTATTATAGTTGAATAAGCATGAATACAATAGACCCTTTCACTGCTTACATCATCAATGACATCAGCTGGAGGCAGGAAGTGAGCAAGAGAAATAAGATTAAAGAAAACTAGAGATTATAAGTGTAAAACTACAACTAAAAAATGTCGTCCTGTTGTGGCTTAAGGAGCAAGAACAAGAGGAATGACTTTTGAGACTATAAAATAAGGTTTAATCTGATATTTCCAACAACAGTTAGACATTCGTTACTATGACAACAGCTACAATGGAAATAGATGGGGATCTAGCTTCCCGCCTCCAGCTAAGCCCATTCAGACTCTGGAATGTTTTTGTGCATTTTTAGAAGATGAATATTGAAAACAAAATGTACCCCAGGAACGGCTTGCGGCTCACTTAAAATTATTCCATGGCCCACATTTGGGCCCCGAGCCATCAGTTGAGAGCCACTACTTCAGATCACTGTACGTGTGTTATTGCAACTGCACAAACATTTTGGTAGAATTAAGCGTGTATTTCATAATAAATTATTTTTAATATTGTACACAGACACAAAAAGTGGCCTTCAAATCAGATTTTAATGTTTCACAGTTTAAATGACTTGCTTTTTTGTTCACCAAGGCAATGGCAGGGCAAAGGATGTGTGACCAGCGCATTCACAACATACAAAAACACTATACCAGATAACACCAATGTCTTATCACTAGAGCCATAGTGATCTAGATTCATCTTCTCTCAATGTGCAATGGACCGTTCCTTTTCATGATCAGGAGGGATGGAGGTCGAGAGGCGGGCGGGTGTAATGTGATTTGGCAGCGGGGCTCGGTTGTGAACTCAGGCGACCTCTTCCTCGCCTTCCTCCTCGAACTCCCCCTCCTCGGCAGTGGCGTCCTGGTACTGCTGGTACTCCGAAACCAGGTCATTCATGTTGCTCTCGGCTTCGGTGAACTCCATCTCGTCCATGCCCTCGCCCGTGTACCAGTGCAGGAAGGCCTTGCGGCGGAACATGGCGGTGAACTGCTCGGAGATGCGCTTGAACAGCTCCTGGATGGCCGTGCTGTTGCCGATGAAGGTGGCGGCCATTTTGAGTCCGCGCGGGGGGATGTCGCACACGGCCGTCTTCACGTTGTTGGGGATCCACTCCACGAAGTAGCTGCTGTTCTTGTTCTGCACGTTCAGCATCTGCTCGTCGACCTCCTTCATGGACATGCGCCCGCGGAAGACGGCCGCCACGGTCAGGTAGCGGCCGTGGCGCGGGTCGCAAGCCGCCATCATGTTCTTGGCGTCGAACATTTGCTGCGTGAGCTCGGGCACGGACAGGGCGCGGTACTGCTGGCTCCCCCTGCTGGTGAGCGGCGCGAAACCGGGCATGAAGAAGTGCAGGCGAGGGAAGGGCACCATGTTTACGGCCAGCTTGCGGAGGTCGGCGTTGAGTTGCCCGGGGAAACGCAGGCAGGTGGTGACGCCGCTCATCGTGGCCGACACCAAGTGGTTGAGATCTCCGTAGGTGGGCGTGGTGAGTTTGAGCGTACGGAAGCAGATGTCGTAAAGAGCTTCATTGTCAATGCAGTAGGTTTCGTCCGTGTTTTCGACAAGCTGGTGCACGGACAGAGTGGCGTTGTAGGGCTCCACCACTGTGTCGGACACTTTGGGGGAAGGCACTACGCTGAAGGTGTTCATAATGCGGTCGGGGTACTCCTCGCGGATCTTGCTGATGAGAAGAGTGCCCATACCCGACCCGGTGCCGCCGCCCAAAGAGTGTGTGAGCTGGAAGCCCTGCAGGCAGTCGCAGCTCTCTGCCTCCTTCCTCACCACGTCCAGAACTGAGTCTACCAGCTCCGCTCCCTCAGTGTAGTGACCCTTGGCCCAGTTGTTGCCAGCTCCGCTCTGACCTGGTTAACAGGGATGGGAACATCTATTAAAATAAGTTATTTCCATAGCTAATATTTAACTTTTTTACATGCAACATCATCATTTAATCAAGGCAGATTGTAATGCCATTTGTTACCACCAGCCACAAACTGTGAAAAGAGTTTGTACATGTGGTTGTATGAGGATAAGTTAGCCCTGGGACTCTTAGTTGGCTATAGTACCATGCAAATTCAGATTTTTCTATTATACTAGAACTGATATTTGAAGACAATGCATTATTTTTGTGAATAGATTTCTCTCTCTCTATCCACCTTATTCAGGAAGTTGCAATGGGGGCCGCCATTTTGTATTTCTGGTCAAACTGCAGGTCTGACTTGAGCTTTGATTTTTGTTTTTGGTGAAACATGTAACATTTACAACAAACCTCTGTGTGAATATATCCATCAGCTCTGGTCCTTCAGAGTTCCTCACAGACAATTAGCCAATTAGAGAGACAACAGAAAGTCAGAAATAATATGGCTAAAAATAATTTTAGGTGACTTTTTTCATGTCGTTCTTCCACTGAAACTAAACCTGAGCCACACAAACTTATTTACTTTGAGCTTTTTTACAAGTTTTTTTTGTTGATTCCCTTTTTATTTTCTTCACTCTCTTACATTGACGACAATGGAATTTCAGCTCACAGGAAGTGCTAATAAAAACAGGAAATGCTTTTACAACAAAAGTGGGCGGGGCAGAATAAGGTGAATAGCCTTCTATTCTAATCCCTACACTTACCAAAGACAAAGTTATCAGGTCTGAAGATTTGCCCAAATGGACCAGACCTGACCGAGTCCATGGTACCGGGCTCCAAATCCACCAGGATGGCACGAGGCACATACTTCCCACCTGCGTAAAAAAAAAAAAATCATAAGCAATCACCGAACAGTGAGAGAACGGGGGGATGGTCCGTCAAGGCCGTTCACCTGAGGCCTCATTGTAGTAGACGCTGATCCGGTCTAGCTGCAAATCGCTGTCGCCGTGGTAAGCACCGGTGGGATCGATGCCATGTTCATCACTGATCACCTCCCAAAACTGAAAGAATAAGAAAGAGGCGCGGTCCAGTACATGTTGTTACAGTATGGCCTTACCCAAAAGCCAACAAGTAGGCACGATCTGAAGCTTAATCCCTAGATACATTCAGTCTGTTTGTCCCAATAGTCTGACGTCAAGCAGATGGAAATATTTTTGAAAGGTGAATGAGTGCAACCCAGATTACTCAAGATGTTTACATTACAACAACATGGGGGTCACACTATGAATACAAAATTATGTGACGTAATGGTAGTAACATTCGCCGAGCAAAATGGGCGTGTAAGGGAGTCTTTAATGGAAATAGGTCACACAGTGGGTTAATGTGTGGGGGAGGGGAGAGACACCGCCGTCTCGGTCGGTCACAATAAACGTTTGTATTCATTCTTTCGACGGCTATTATGTGCACTTTGCAACAACAAAAGAAAGATTCATGAAACAAACTATGTATTTAGATTACCCTGAATATTGCAAAACTTCTGCCTGTTACGTAACTATGCAAATATGTGTGTGGAGTGCCCGTTTAGAACATTTTAAAAACCTGCACACTTTTTAATATTATATGTTCAAATACGGGTAGAATATGAGTGTACTGCATGCATTTCCTGCGTGATATTTCTAAAATGTAGTCACTTCGACAAAAATCCTCGATGATGGATTAAACCGGTGCACTCGTCTCTGCAAAAGGTCTTCCCTTAATACCTCACAATATTGCAGAAAAATAGCCATGACATACCTTGGCTCCGATCTGGTTCCCGCACTGGCCGGCTTGTAAATGCACAATCTCGCGCATTTTGGACGCAGATACGGACGAGAGCAGAGAGGCTCGTGCAGCTAGTGATGGGGAGATGAGAGATGCGAAGAAGAAACACGGCAGGATGGTGTGTGGCTGTGAGAGCGCTGTTCCTTGCGGGGTCCCGGATTTCGGTCGCACCGCCTCTCGTTCCGCTACTGGGCTGAAGCGGTGGCGCTACTTGACGTCATCGCCATGGCAACCTCAGACCGGAGGAGAGAGAGAGCGCGAGGGAGGGACCACGGGGATGGGAAGAGGAGCGTACGACACGAGGAGGCTGTATCTACAAAACTATGGAGCATCATCATCATCATCATCATCATCATCATCACACACATGCGGTATTCAATGTTCTGGGAGAGTGGTATCCACACCCCACATCTGCAGTTTCAGCAGTAGACGTATTCACCTTATTCAGGAATTTGCCATGGGGGCCGCCATCTTGTTTTTATGGTGAAACTGCAGGTCTGACTTGAGCTGATATTGGCTATGTTTTTTGTTATTGGCTAAACATAAAACATTTACAACAAACTGTGAAAATATATCCATCAGCTTTGGTCCTTTAAAGTTATTCACAAACAATTAGACAATTAAAGAGACCACAAAGACTAATGTATAATATCGCAAAAAATATATATTTTATGTATTTTTTTTCATGCTGTCCTTCCACTGAACTAAACCTGAGCCACACAAATTTATTTACGTTGAGCTTTTTTTGCAAGGTTTTTGTTTATATCCATTTTATTTTCTTCACTGTCTTACATTGACAACAATGGATTTTCAGCTCACAGGAAGTGCTAATAAAAAACAGGAAATGCTTTTACAACAAAAGTGGGCGGGACAGAATAAGATGAATAGAGTTCGGGAAAACCCTCTGTTGCCATGGAAATCCGCCATGTTTGCAGCTACTAGCTAACATTATCCACATTATCCATAGACTAACATTGGCAAGAAACGTAATAAAAAGTGGAGAAAAGAGCCGTGGAACAGCTCCGTGAGCAGCTGAGTCACTGCAGGTAAATACATCTAACTCACTGTAGTGTCAGAATGCTTTTATATGAACCATAACTCCAGT
>OMNZ01049260.1:4560-36463 GCA_900303255.1 Lesueurigobius sanzi | reverse complement strand
ACAAGGAAGATCCTCCGTTGCTCTGATTGGTCATAGCATTGACCTACCACAGCAGAAGCAGTTTGAATGACAACTGTTGGCTCCACCCACAACCTTCAGTTTTACCAGTGGTGCGACCCCAGACTATACAATTCATGCTAGAGTCTGGTTTGCCAGACTAGACCTAAACAGCACACAGCCTTATGGGTTAGGTCTCATTCTGTCCATATCCACCCTGTTGGATGGATAACTCTGAATGTGTGGACTGTAAGGACTATAAGGCACTGGGTCGTATTTGCAGTTGTCATCCTGGAATGTCAGTCAGAACACCACTATAGCCAGGATGAATATTCAGGTGGAACTTATGGGGCAAATTTAAGTTGACTAAACCCCACTGGAGAGAATGATGAGGACACCAGGCTGTATTTCAACATCTTGTATTGAATATCTGTAGACTGACCGGTAAGTGGCTACAGGCATGTTTGTTTTGTGGTCTTAGCACGCTTTAACACTATTCATTCTCCTGTTGTATTACTGCCTCTTAAAAAAAAGTATTGCCATGACCAGAAATAAAATAAATAATAAAATTTAGTGGGGTTTCCTATTCATTTACATTGCACTATGTTTGAAAGGCCAGTCACAACATGGAGCTTGCCATTCGTTCCAATGTATCACTATGGTCATGTCCGATCTTAGCCTGGGAATACCCATGCTGCTGGCGCTCGAATCTTTTCGAACTGCTACAGCCTGGAAACCATGGCCCAAATCTTCGCAGGGATTTGGGGACCAATCACAGCACGGGAAGGGACGGCAAGACGATGACGCGTACTAAAGGACACACTGGATTAGCTGAGGCTCATACATGGAGTACAATAGCGTACTTCACAGTTGCGAAAAATAGACCGTGACGTCGCAATGCATTCTGGGAAGTCTCCTCAGACAAACAAGCGTGCATTTTGCATGCGGTGCCTATGGGTCTGAGTCGTTCCGATAGTCACAAAGTTGTAGTTTTGTCTCTTAAAGATGTTCCAACACAAAGGAACCAAGCACTGCTGTTTGGGCTGTGCAATCAGACTCTAGATACCCACATCGTATGTCGGAGGAGGCATTTTTCATCACTTTTCCAAAGCCGGGTAAGGAAAAGGCTGCAGAACAGACTGGCACGCTGGCCCTTTAAGGGGCGGAGCCTCACCCACCAGCGCGCAACAGAGGCAGCAGCGGCATGTTTGAGGACCGGGAAGAGAGAGACGACATACTATGGAGCCTGCTTGATGGGGAAAAACACACACACTTTGGCCAAGCATTAAAGAACGACGAAGTACCCTGACTTCTCATTTCATTGGAGTGCTAACCCGACTCTAAACAGTGTTTTGACTTATCCAACTAGCAATAAACAGTCCCTCATTTTCACCAGGTATGATCTGCGACAATATGGCACAGCTGGTGTTTGTTTGTCTGCATGACGTCAATTGTAAAGTGGGCTATTGATACCGATTGGCTCTGGGCTACGGGCAGATGCATATGATAGACATTTGTAGCACCCAATAAATGGCTATGGGCAATCGTAACTGGGTAGAGGAGTGGTTCAGGTGTTCTCACTACTGCCCTGGGCGTCGGTTAGCATGCAAAAGACCAGAATTCAAGCACTTTAACAATTTATTTGATAGTTGACAAAGGGGGGCAAAGGAAACACATGGGTTGCATGAATCTGAAACAAAAGAAAGAAATACACAGGTAACTCAAGTGTACATAACTGTTTGCAACTAAAAAGTGATTAAAGTGTGCAAATAATATCTTACCAAAGGAAAGCAGCCACCCCATGTGCAGGTCAACAAGAGTGAGGTGAGGGTGCAGGATGCATTTTAGACTGATTGGGAAGGAGGGAGGGCAGGAAATGAAGAGGGACTGATGGAAGTTAAGTGAGGCAGGTTGAGATAAATAAAACAATAAAAGTAAGAAATAATAATAATCTTCAGAACAAAACTTATAATACTTCTTTTATACTTTAGATCAGTCAACCCCAAATCTATTCTAATCTAATATAAATCCACTTTCCTATAGACTTTCTAGTACTTTCTACATAGTGTGCAGAAGACAATGGTATTTTCCCGACTCCAACACAGATAGATACTATGCAATTTAAGCCAGATTATTGTCAAACTGTGTATAATTTCGTGCCTGCTCGATGCTCCATCACAGTCCCTCTTCCCTCATCATAAATAAATGCATGAAAACTGCGCATGAACTCAGCTGGTTTTCCTCAATAGTGACTATGTAATCTTTCATCCTCTCTCTCTGTCTCTCTGTCTCTCTCTCTCTCTGTCTCTCTGTCTCTCTCTCTCTCTCTCACACACACCTTGTAGCAGCAGGTGTATAGTGGAATCTTTGGCCCATTTGAGCTCCTAACTTTAGCTGCTGTTTTTATACGTCCAAGTGCTTATGTTTGCCGACACTTGCTCATGTAACACCCTCACAGTGCTATCACCTCTCGCCGCTGCTCCCACTGTGGGCAGCATTCAGGCCACTCTTTCCTTAACCCTCTTTCTCACTGTCTACGACTTGTTACTGAAATATTTAGCACCCACTCCAGCTCACACGCCTGCCCTGCCTTTACTCCGTCTGCCAGGAAATGCATTTGCCTTTTTAAAGGGTGGCTTAGAGGCTTTTGAGAATAGGATTTGACTGTTAGGCTAACTAAATGATCTATAAGATATCAACCTCAGCATAAAATCTATATTGTGCGGTATGGATTTGTACAATTTTGGGCAGATTCTGGCTGTGTCTTTTGTTTTGTTTTTTTCTGTTTTTGTTCTTCGTTTTGTACTGATTATTTTGTATGGCTCGAAATAAAGTCAATCAATCAAACTCTACCAAATTAAACTGGTTGTTACTATAGGTCAGGGCTGTGTCACAGTAAAAAATGGAAAAGACTGGAAAGCATTTTGTTTATGATTTTACACTGCGTAACATTTTGGATTATATCGTAGGCAAAGATTCTTCAGTCTTCATCTGTACTCTGTAGTTGAAGTGTAGGACATTTCGCTCTTGATCCAAAGAACTTCGTCAGCAAATGAGCAGAATTGACACGCTCGTAGGTCTTTTAAACACTCAAACCCATTGAATCTCTTTTTAAAAAGGCAATAAAAATCCTCGACAATAAATCTTACACATTTCATCACCGCACTGTTTTAGATAAGTATAGTTTACTCAGTTTTGATCATTTTGTTCATTTTTAAAACTCATATATAGATATATAAAGTTTTGCATGATCTGGCTCCTCCTCCACTTCGGGACTTCATCAAAGCTAAGACTGCGAGTGGGATGGGCACTAGGGCCACAGCTCGAGGAGACTGTGAGGTACCACGCAGACGTACCACGTTTGGTCAAACTGTGCTGTCCGTCAAAGGGACTCATTATTGGAACATGCTTCCTCTGTCCATAAGAGAATGTCCAACACTGCCCACTTTCAAACTGCACCTTAAATCAGTGGATGAAAGACAATCAACACTGCAACCACTTTTAATCTGGCCTTTTACTCTTCTGTCTATGTAATTTTGTAATTGTGTGTAAATGTAATTGCTTCTGTGTCACCTGCCTAGGGACTGCAGATGGAAATTAGCATGTTTGCTGTAATCTGGCATATTTACACTGTAATCACAGTTGTTCATTAATAATGCACTGTCCCTATTAAATAAATATGGATATTCATGGCTATGTTGCACCTACAGTAATTCGCTATTTGGAATTGTGTGTATTACAGTATTAGGGCCCCAAACGTGATGTGGAATCGACATCGATTATTTATCATTGTGGGATAAGAGCATTGAAGATGAGGGAGCATTTACCATTGAACTATGGGAATTGTATTCGGTCACTAACATTGCAAGGCCAACATTCATTGTCTTCAAGAGTGTGTGCAAAAAGGCTCAAACGATACATGACATGTTTTAAAAAGGTCAGGTTGAGGTAGTTACTCTCCGTTTATAGGGAGTGGCTGGATATTTAATATGCAACATCAATATGGGAAGACCTGGTTTTAAATTTTTAGTTTTGACGTCACCTCATAATTCTTCTTCCTCCTCCTTCACCTTTGAAGCTGGAGGTTGTTTCCCATGCCGACAGCGATCGCACAGACCCGCATGCTCACGTTACTGCTCCTCATGAACTTGTCCGAGCATGTCTTCACCAATGTACCGCATACTCTACACAAGAGCACCCCTCCTCGCATTCCTGAAGGATAGGTACGTGGAGCTCTTTAGGGAACCGTTTCTTCCCAGGGATTTTGAACTTGAGTTGCATCTATATCAGCTACACATAAGGGCATGCATTGAGTGTTACTCCCTTGGAGCTTGATTGTAAATTTTGGTGAAAAATAAATGAAGAATGTTGCTCAAATAAACATACAAACAAAAAATATCATTGTCATTTCATTGATTTGGTCAAAGATTGGGTTATTGAAGGTGCAATGGGTCACTATAATTCAAAGCTGGGTAGTTTTATTCCTGTCACTAGAAACTTTACTAAAATAAGTGGCTTAAAATGTGCTTGAATTAAGAGAATTCATACTCATTTTGAGTAGTTTTGGACTGTCTTTAAATAAGCACCCTTAAAAATAAGAATACAATACTTGAAATACGATTAAAAAAAAGACTAAGGCGAGACAAAACATGCCTTTTCAATTGGAAATCTTATTTTAAATGAGCCAAATAAATATAAATTATCTTTATTCATATAGGTCATTTTCTACTACTTATTTTACTTATAAGATATTGTGTTATTGTGTTTTTTTCTGTGTTTTACTAACTAACCGCTCCTCAGTTCGGCCAAGACACCACCTTATCTAACACATTTTCTGGGGGAAACCCTGGAGCCGTTCAAAAGAGCCGATTCAGTCATGAACGTCACATCAGTAGTAAATTTCGGAGATTCTGAAAATAGGAAAAAAAAAAACATATGTAGTAAGCCAAAAACAGAAGCTGAGCACATGGCTGATGTGAGAGCCAATGGACCATGAAAGCCACCTCTGAGACTCATATCAGTGTTGGAAGAGTTTTGGTGTTCAGTCTCCAGCAGAACAAAGAATTAAGCTTATAAGGAGAAGAATTAATTGAAATGAACATTTTCTATCTTATTCTATTTTTATTCATGCCTTATTGTTCTATTTTTTTTTCTATAGTTTATTATTTGTCACTATTACAAGTTTATGTTTCATGTTGCAGAAGAACACCGAAGAAAATTCCTAGTCAAAAAAAAAATTCCTTGTCAGTTCCTGACAATGGCAATAAATTCTACAATAGATATAATCCATGGTGATGACTACTGGCCAAATCGTACTGTATGAGCAAGTACAATGGCTTTGTGTTGCATGTAACAGAAAATATTCTAATTATTACTTTCCAACGAATAATTACAGGTTTTATGTGACCTGGGTGTGTTATGAATCAGCCTGCTTAAGGACATTTCTCTTGTACCAACACATTGTAGGGAACGGTTGAAAACAATTGCTGCTAGACAACTGCAAAACTACAAAGGGATCTGAAAATCTTCAACTTTGTGCTAATAAAGGGTATCTAACTGTACCTAAATAACTTTACTCAGTCTACATTAAAAAAGCTATTGTCCCATGCCTACCCGGGACACTAACGAAACCATTTAAATCCATCACTTCTTAACAAGCGTTTGGCTGTCTCCTCTCATCGAGAACAGAAGGAAACAGTGGGTGGATTCTGTGTGGGCACGACACAAAACCACCGCCTCTCTGTTTGCTGATACCGTGAGGCCTTAGCTGAGCCTGGGGGGGTGCGGAGCAGGAGGAGGGGGCCCGGGGCATTGGAGAGGTGCTGCTTCAGCCACTGTGCAATGACCCACAAAATGCAGTCCCGGCCCCCAGCGAGAATTACTTTTGTGTTGTCACCACTCCGCTGGAGACCTGAGAGGGCAAAGGGGAGGGATTTTTGGGAGGGGGGGGCTGCAGAGAGGCACATGCACTGGCTGTTAGCTGCATAGAAAGGAGTCTGTATTGTAATGAAAGCATTTGCATACTTGTGTGTTAGAGAGGGTGTTGACCTATGACACTTTTCAAGAAGCGGTTGACAACAGAAACCACTTTGCAGGGTCCCAGCGTTAGCACACTTGAGGGCATAACACCTATGTGCCGTCGCCCCGAAAGTAGCAAAACCATTAAGAAAAGTACTTCAGATGGAAGTTCCCCTCGAAAAGTGGCAAACACACTCCAAAACAAAGTGCACTGCTTTGTTACGGAGCGCGAGGAATCTTTTAAAACTAGGTGTCAACAGTTTGTAAGGTTTTGCAGCTAAAATACAATTCTTCAATTCACACCTGATTTTTACGTAAGTAAAAGACGTAATCTACATATAATTTATAACATGACTGACACGGAACTGCATTTGATATGGCCCTAACAATGGCATAATCACACATACATTTTATTTATGCTATTCCTTATAAAAGTGCAATGAAATAGATCACAAATTGTAATATTCTAACATATACATCCATATCCAAAGCAAGATTTTTAGTTTGCATATGAATAATTGCAATTTCTAACAAATCTCTGTATGATTTATCATCTTTTTTAGCTATTGCCAATCTTAACTTGTGAAATGTAATATTGTGTCTTGACCTCATGTTGTATACATTTCAGACTTTTTTCTTTTCTATGACCACATTTAAAGGTGTGCCAAACTAACCATCAAGACTTAAATGATTAAGTTTAGCCTGGTTTAGCCCTGGTTTAATCCATGTTTTGTCATGGATTAGTTCTGATTTGGTCTTAATCTAATCCTCGCTTTAGACTTGGTTAAGCCTAGTCCAGCTTTATTTCAAGACTGAATAGCCCCTTTGACAGGTGGAAGTTAGATAAGAAATGATTTACATTTTCAAAATCAATCAAACTCTTGACGTGAATCTGGGTTGTTTCACCACATGGTCTAATATTTCAAATAGTTTAAATGCATGTGAGTGGCTTTTATAGTTTTCCTAATTATTTATTAGATTAGATTATTGATGGAGACAATTGAAAAACAGTTGGATTTTTATATTCTGCACATTCTGAGGATAGGTGGGGCATGGTTCTGCAGAACGGAGGTGGATTTTGTTTTTGTCATGGAAGGAAGGAGATGTTAATCTATATGGTCTGGTGTAATGTTATTTCTTTTATTTTAAGGTGCATTATGTAACTTTTTATGTGAAAAAACAACAACTTGATATTAGTGCGTATTTGACATTTTAGTGGCCCAGTGGCTCTAGGTGCAGAGTGGCACCTTAAAGGCTAGTTTAGACTCCCACCCGCCTCACGAGCTCTGCGTACTGTTGTTCTTGTGACGCCAGGCCAAATTGTGCGAACTTCCGTGTTGCTCCCCTGCGTTCACGTTGCAATTTTATATTTATTGCTATTATTAACAAAAAGTGACAACACAAAAGCACTAAAACAGGAGAGCAATATATTTATCGAAAATCACTTGGAAGTAGGAGATTGAAGGTGTGTGTTGTCTGTTTCCTCATGGTGCGGGAAGTGACTTTTTGGAGGAGACGCACGTTCGCAACACATCTGCGCGTCCGCTGCTGCTGCAAGCTGTCTGATTGGCTGCCAGGTGTGTTCCACGCAGACAGTATGCGTGAACGGCCGACTACAAACTAGGCTTTACTTTCCATCACAGGCCTCTATGAAGCTCCAGGATCAAATTATTAGGTTTTCTAGTAGGTTTCTGGTACAAAACCCCAAAAAACAATTGATCCTGGAGCGTGATGCTGTGCCCATACAGCCACTGGGCCACTAAAAGGTCAAATATGCACTAATATCAAGTTTCTTTCCACATAAAAGGTTCCATAGTGCACCTTTAATCGGGACAGTTCACATTAATGAGCATGTGTAAAAATGCCACATATACTATAGTTTTTGGTGTATCAATAACTTGCCAAATGCTATTCTATATCTATTTTTCAAACATTGTGACACGATGCACCCCTAATAATTTTTCTCATTAACTTGCATCTGCCAACCGTTAAAGTGAAGTGACATTTGAGGTCAGAAAGCCATCAATAAAACCCACACTTAACTTGTTAATCTATTTTCCTCAGCAGCATCCCTCATCCCATCCCGTTGTATGATTAATGTGCGTGCGTGGTACCGTTGGACAGGACAATGTCTTCTGTCTTGGTTAACTTTATGTGGGGGTCAGGATTTTAGGGGTTTTTTGGGGAGTGGGGGGGGGGGGGTGACGGGTGCATGAATTTTGAGGGGCTCTTCTGTGCAAGTACGCGGCGCGCTTCACAGATTTGACTCCAGGATTCCTCCAGATAAGAGTTGCTAGGTGATGCCATTGTCCCATCATCATTGTGGTTGACATATTCATAGTCCACATGCAAAAGATCCTTCATTGGGATCGTCTCATTAGTAGTCATATATTCATACCACAACACCCCCCCACTTGACCCCTCCTTTACCAGTCGTGGGAAAGACAAGACTCGGGGTGAGGAACGCAGGATTTGGATATTAGACACGCACAAAAAGTTTAACCAACAACACGAAGCATTGGGACATAATTAGATTTTAGCCTCTAATGAGATGAACCAGAGTAGATAACACATTCTGCAGTTAATTCAGGCTGGATTATTTAATTAAAACTATTGTGCCTGTCAAACTCATTGTGGCTCAGTATTAGTTTGCCTTTGACTTTGCCCAATCAAACTGATATAAATTATATTGTCCAGGACATGCATGTATCAGAAAGTCAATCAATGTCATATAATGGACATATCTGTCTACAATACTTTTTAAATCACTTGTGGAAATGCATTTGTTAACATTACTTCATCTTTAGAGCAATAGTGTATATTAGTAGGTTTGTAAATATATGTTGAAGTAAAATTTGAGTTATTTTGAGAGCTGAATACGATAAAAGCTCACTTTCTAAATTATAGGCAGCACCCCAGAGAGGGAGGCTAATCAGTCAGAATGGTGCGCAAGATAAACAAATAAAATAAAAAGTTTGGGAACAAGATATATGTGTTGCTGCTGTTTTACAGTACTGTTTATGTACATCTTTAAATTCACCCATTTATGCCGCTGTCTTTGCATTGTGCTAATTTGCTATTTTATTAGAGTTTAATGTTATTTTATTTTATGCATGCCCTTATAGTTTTATAATTCTTTACTATATTTCATTATTATTACAAGTTCATGTTTCATGTTGCATGAGTCAAACCGAAGAAAATTCCTAATCTGTGAACCCTTTCATTGACAATGGCAATAAAGAGAGACTATTCTGATTCTGACTGTAATGGACTGTATGTCCTTGTGATAGTGGCTCACAGTTTCCTGAGGGTGCTTTTCCGATTAAAGTGATCTGTAAGTTTGCAAAATGAGGCGAGAGAGAAATTTTAAAAGTAAACAAACCTCCCCTCCTTATTGGACTGGAAAGCCCCTCCTCGGTCCCAGTACACAGGGAAGCTTGTCTCATTGGTCCACACGAATCCTGCAAAACTCTGATGTGCTGCTGAGATCAGCAAAGATATGGACTTTGAAAGAACAAAAAAAAAAAACAGTAACTTACTTTACATCAAAATGCAGGCACAGACAATCAATTTTAAATAGTATATTACATTGGCATTACTTTTAGACTTACAGACTAACTCTTTAATACAAATGCTAGAAGTTTGATCCAGGCCCATGCCTATAGTTCATTTGCAAAAACAGATATCTCCGTTTTGAATTTGTTGCTAAATAGTTTCAGATTTGTATCACTGTGCTCTTAAATTGACACTAGGAAAAGTAAAGTTGAATACATTTCATCAATAACAAGTTCATATTTCTGATTCACTAAGACTGATCTGGTCATTACTGTAACATCACTGCCCCACAGACAGAAAATTACAAGCTTATGTTTATTTTTGTCAATGGCACTTATCTGTTTTTGCAAATGAACTCTTCATAGCCAATTATTTTGTGAATGTCTGCGAGCGACAACAGATGGAACAAGCTTAGCAACAAGTTGGCATGTTTGCATGTACACTCACTGTCCCAACCTAAATATTACATTCTCTCAGAAAGCCACACCGACCTCATTTAATTCTGTCCATTTAATCTCACCCTATATTCATTACATTGTAATTTCTATTTAAACAGTGCAGTTGCCTTCGTCCTTTTGTCAATGGAACAGGTGCGCCCCATGGTGCGCCCGTCCGGTTCAAAGCCCTCCCCTTTTTACCCAAACGTGGACCCTTTCCGCATTCCTCAGGCCCGGAGGGGGCGGGCCGATGACGCCACCTGTTTCTCTCAATGGGACCGCTGCCCACGCTCGCTCCGGCACAGTCGACTATCTGGCAAAGGGGGAAGAGCGTGGACGCTGGCGGAGCTAAACGCACACTTCGGATTATTATTACTAGAGCCGCGACTTCTGCCAAGAAAGTTGTGCCAGAATGGAGCTCCGCGGGGTTAATTTATTTCTGTTTCTACTTTGTAACCACGTCTTTTCAAGTCTTCAGTCAAAAGAACGTAAGTAAACTTGTCCTCCTGGCTTCTATCTAAAAATGCCTTACGTGCACGGTTACGCACACGAAAGACGCCGTGTAATTTTAGTAATATTTTTATTACAGCTTTATCTCTTTAACTTACTACCATGGCGTGTATTTGTACCTACCTGTTGTGTTGTAATTGTAACATTTATTGTGTCATTGGAAAGAAGACAACTTATAAGTTCAATAGCCTCATTTTGAAAACTTGCTATGTAAGTTTTATTGCTCTTCAAATCGCCTTTTATTCATCTTTACGACTTTTAAACCCACCACCTGTGCCCCTTCATCCTTTCTTTTTTTATTTTTATTTTTATTAAAAAATATATATATATATTTTCCCGGATATGTCTTATGTCATGATCCAAAGGCGGTGATGGTCCAGCGGTTCAGTCCGTGTACTTTTCTGGTCACGGTAATTCAAACGCCGACGCCTCATTCGTGGATTACTGTTGCTGTATCCCTCGGTTTGAAGGACACGGTGAATGAAGTTCTGAATGTGCCTGACATGGTCGATTAGGCCGTGAAAGGATGGCATGTGCCCCCCATAAAGCACCTGCCCTCCGGGATCTCTCCGGATTATTTAATTGCAGGCATGTTTACCCGTAATTATATATGGCTTAAACGCATTCAAGAACAAAGAATAGAAGAGAATATACTTGTGAGCGGCTCCTAAAGATACAAAACAAGGCATGCCAAATGGAGTGACAGTAGGTCAATTTTAAGGGCACTTGGTATTTCTCATTGCATCCTTACAATGAATACAATGAAGAGTAAGGAATAATATAGGTTGTCAAAGGCATATAGTTTTCCAAATGTACAATAATCTTAACTACTTTATTTAAAGCTGATCATATGTTTTTCTCTTTTGTCATTTTAGAAGTATTGCTGGATATGAGAGCTTCAGGAGGAGAGCTGGGATGGCTGACGTTGCCATTTGAGAACGGAGTGAGTATTTATACCTCTACAGGCATTTTTAAGAGTTCAGGTTAAAGCTATTTTTCAAAGGAAGAAGGAGTCCAGACTCGAGAGCGCATAGTCCTTGTGAGAATCCGTCACAATGCTATGCCAAGCGCACAACTGAAACTGCTTTCTTGGAGAGGAGGAATGAGTGGCAGCTATGAGGTTTGGCAGGGCTCGGCTTTTCTCTAGCGCAAGCCTTTCATAAAGTAATTATGAATGCCATTAAAATGTCATGGTTGGGGCAGGCGTTTAGATTTACAATGGCAGAGCGGATGTAGCAAATACCAACAGATGATTTTCGCTTCTATTTTAACCATTGTCTTTCTGCGCAAACACACTGCTTAATTCAGATACAATAATGTCTGCAGAAGTACAACGCACTTCCTGTGCTAAACATCTCCCATCCATCTATCTATAGTTCAGTGGCTTTCAGCTAAAATAAGCAACAGGACATGACCATTTCCACTGTGTAGGCTGCAGTTTTGGTTGGGTCCCAAAGATCTGAAGGCTATAGTGTCTTTTGATGCTATGTGGCACTACATCTACTTCATTACCATAGTTTTATTGCGTTACACATTATGTTTTGGGTTGTATGTGTCGATGAGGGACCAAAAAGTATTAGTAAGAAATGGGATGACTCACAATCCAATCAAAAGTTACTCGGAAATGTCTAAACATTTGTCTCCATAAGGCTTTATAAGGATTTCGTGAGTAAAAAAAAAAAGATTTTTCTAAACATTCACTCCTCTTTAAATGTTCTTTGTTTCTTTTGGTTGCTAAGAAAATGAACAGATGGTCTTTAAATTAAACGGGAAGCCAAATTTGCCGTAAAGGTTGCCCTAATCTTTCCCAGTAGCGGTGAGTGCTGACATGAGAGGTGTAAACTGGAGGCTTTTAATCTCGCTGCTCGTCATTGCTTCCCCCTCTTAAAAAGGGTCTTAATTGCGGCCCGTTGCTCTTCTGCGCCTTTGCTGTCTGCTTTATAAAACTCATTTAACAGCCGTAAGTGTTAGCTGGCTCACTGCGGTTTTAGCGTCTGCTGGATTTGCGTCTGCCTCACGCACGTTTGGCCTTTGTGTGTCAGTGGAAACCCAACCACACACGTAGACACGGCAGCCCATGACCATGTAGTAGCCTTTATGTGGGCGAGGAAACGCCAAGTCAGTTCCCCCCATTAGTCCAGTGGTACCACCTCATGATGTGTTTGGCTTTCCACCAGGACGAGATCAAAACTAGACCCAGATGGGACCAGTTTAAGGTTAAAGTAGTTTAGTTAGGTAAATCTGTCCTCTGCTATTGTATTGACCCATCCTTCAATGCCACTGGCGCAACACTAAGGTAATCTCTCCAGCTCTTGAGTTTGGTCAGGAGGACTACCTGGCCATTGTGCTTGTTTTTAGGCATTGGATGTACAAGGAGACTACAAATCAAACCGGATCCACCTTTCTGATACAATTGAGTTGCTAATGTTTTATAATTAATTCACCTGTTTGTCTATTTTATGGGAGAATAAGCCTCGAAACTGAAATATTTTACTGGGGACAGAACGCCAACAGGTTAAGGGTGACTCTAAAAACAAACTTGTATAAAACTTTGAGCACCAGAAGAAACCCACGTTCCTCAGATTGGGAATGGCTGTAGACCACTCACTCAGCATGCTGCGGCTCCTATGTGGTTACAAGTCTGGTTTGGAAAGAACAAAGCATTTTGAGGCCTCCAATTATAAAGTCCTGTCATTGACTTTTGAGCTTGGTTAAACTAATCATTCCTTGTCTTCCTGTCTTGCAGTGGGAGATCGTCCAAACAGTTGTCAACGGCTCACTGCTTTATACCTACAGCGTTTGCAATATAGACTCTACTGATCAGGACAATTGGCTGCGCACTACGTTTGTCCAGAGGCGACCCGGGACCACCCGAGTGTCGGTAGAGCTGAAATTTGTAGTTCGAGACTGCAATTCGTTCGGCGGCACATCTGTGTCCTGCAAAGAGACCTTCAATCTATTTATGTCCGAAGCCGATGCCGACGTAGGAACAAACTTTCGCAAAGGGCAGTTTCGCAAAGTCGCCACGATCGCCCCGGACGAGATCACGAGAGGTCGCTTGGTCAAAGTCAACACCGAGACGAGAACTGTGGGCCCGCTGTCGAGAAAGGGCTTCTACCTGGCCTTCCAAGATATGGGCGCCTGCGTGGCCCTGGTGTCTGTCAGAGTCTACTATAAAACATGCCCATCCACGGTGCAGAGTCTGGCCGTCTTCCCGGAGACGGTGGCAGACACATTGAGGGAAGTGGAGGGGTCCTGTGTGGAGAACGCAGTCAGCACAACCACCCCGAAAATCTACTGCACGGCGGATGGGGAGTGGGTGGTTCCCGTGGGCCAGTGCCAGTGTCTGCCGGGCTTCGAGACGACCGGGGACTCCTGCCAAGGTAAGCAACATCACCAGCAATTAAGCAGTTTCCATACGAACCAGCGAAACGCCTACGATCATAAACTAAGGCTTAATGTCTATATTAAGGATGTAAAAACATGACATATTGCTTGGATGTGGGTTGAAATTCGTTGTAGGCTTTTTCAATTCTTTTTTCTTTTCTTTTTAACCAATTCCATGTAACATCTTGCTTTATATAAAAATGCCCCCTCTGGTTTTGGACCACCTTTTGCTCCGGTTCAGTGATATCAGAAAGGTTTCTCGCCATTACTCCAGTTTTCCTTTCTCTTCACGAGTTGACAATGGTATGATTCAGGTTGGGTCACTGTCCTGGGGCAGGATATGAATAATTTCAGGATAGCCTTACAGCTGCTCCTCATGTTTCTATATGAGTAAATGCAACCCCAACTCCACCTATCGCAATACTCCCATGTAGTGTGAGAAAGTGGCCTAAACTAAATGTCACAACAACACTTGATATTGTACTCAAACCGGGTCACGTTATATATTATATTATTAAGTATGAGTCAGGGAGGAAATGGGAGATGTCCGAACCTGTTTGTTTAGTATTGTGGATACAGAGGATAATAACCACAGCTACAGCCAGTACAGTCAGTGCATCATCTATTTTACCTCTTGCTCAATGGCTCATTCTTTCCTCTGCTTTTTCTCAGGGCTTAGGAATGGGGCAGGGCTGCGGCTAAGCCAACAATACAGGTTTATAGCCTAAGGATAGCTACCACACAAAACACTGCAAAGCGCATTTATTTTTAGAGTTAGGACAAAATTTTCTATTAAATGTTATACACCTTCCAGATATGGATAATCTGTGAAGTACAGCTCATTGTAAATCCTAATAGTCATGACTCATGGTTCATAACATACACCAGTGCTCAACAATAATGGCCTAATCCAACTTAATCCAGTAATTTTCTTTTAAGTGAATTGATTGTTGAGTGTTGGTCAATCAAATGTCTGCTGGCATTGCATTCACACCCTTATTTCAACTGGTCTCATTGGCTGTTGGTCTACTGGGGTTGTAAGTAATAAGGAAGTAATGGGATGCAACTGTAAGGACTCTAAATTATGTCCTTCAATAGAATAAGTATAATGATAGCTTTTGGTATTGTGAGAGCTTCCATATAAAAAAAAAAAATCTTATTTCCTGAAGTGATATGGAATCCTAAAAATGTGTCCATTCATGCTACGGACAAAACAAAATACAAGTTATGAAGTATCCAAACATTTCGGGGCGTGCGTTTTTTTTTGTTTTTGTTTTTTTTAGCGGATTGAAATAGGCAGCAAAGCAAGGGAGACATCTGCGGTCTGTGCTCCTATATTTTGGGCTCCTACTGTTTTTGTGGAAGTTTGGCCTTTTCTTCGGCGCTGGCGGGGTGTGGTGTGTTCGAGTGTCTGTAGGAAACGTGGGAGGAAAGGGAGGAAGGAGCTGAGGGAGGGCACACAGCGGGGATTTCTGAAAGGCATTCCTTCACCCTGGCGTCACCTACACTTTACTGATTGACTAAAGAGAGACACTGCAAAAATGAGTTACATTTGTTCATATATTTCTGAAGTTAAAATGACATTCTTGGCATCTATGACTTTTTTGTTTCAGCAAAACTTTATTGAGAGTTGAAGATGCTTATCTGATCCACTGAGAGCATATTAATAAAAAGACATTAGCTGCTTGTTGGCTTATTAGGAGCTATTTTATAATTTAATCAACTTTCATACTATATTTTAAACACAAATACACATACATTCAAGTATTTCTTTTTACAGTGCAGTTGTGAGTGACTATGTTGAACTTTGCTACCTGCTGCGTGCCGACGTATGTGTGCGTGTCCTCTGCTCGCAACTATTTGTTTGGGCTGTTTCCGTGGAGACGCGGACCGCAGATTGCAGGGAGGTTGGGACTGAGTCAGGACTGCGGTTTTTACGGCGGCCCGAGTCACCTTGACTGGCGAAGCCTCCTGGAATTCACACGGCTCGTCCGGTCGGAATAAGGGGGGGGGATCAATCAGTCACTGGGAGATAATGACAGAGGAGTGCACTTTCAAAGCTCCTGCAAGGCCACGGGTTACCTGAAAATGTTCCTCTGCTCTTACGCACAAGACCGACAAGAGGGCAGAAGTTGACCTCGGAAAGTTTTGATATTTATGCAACCAAATAAATTCAAACTTTTGTAGGCCAATAAAATTTAACTTACTAACATCATGGGTAACATACGTTCTACTTAGTTATTACCACATTTGTTTTGTCCCCTTTGGTTTGTGTGAATGGATTGCTTCCTGATTTCCTATTGGCCTTTTGTTTTTGGTTATTTAAGCAAATGTATCCAGTGGTAAAAGTGACACTTTCTATTTAGACTAACAAACCCCTGTATTTCCAAGTTGGGACCTTACCTTTGTGAATTAATCATTATCTAACATCTTCTCAAGCTATTTTTCCACAAATTGCAAGTAGGCCAAGCTGGAAAATCCCATACTTTCTGTTTTCACATGTTGGCTCCAAATGAAAGGTACAGGCAACACTGAAACTCTAATACCCATCACCTGACTCATTCACGTTTACTGGGAAATAGTAGATTTTTAAAAGGGACACTTTATATGAAGCTGGTTGTAAACCCAAGTCTGGTGGATGGCCTACCTCAGCCTGAACCTTATGAAAAAAAAAAAAAAAACTGGTTCGGTCTTGCTACTCTGTGTAAGCGAATACCTCCTTGCAGTTTTACATTTACAAGGGAAAAGTGATACATGAGATCCCCGAGACCCACTTCGGACTCCCCTGAAAGAGTCCGCAACTGTTGTGGGAAAAGGAAGTGAGTGTGTTTTGGAGGAATGCTGACTGACACAAATAAGCAGGTTGTCCTCGCTCCATCAGCGGAGCTCGGAGGGGACGGAGGGGAGAGCGGGCCGCGGCGCAACAGTTGGCCTACCAGCTATGTTCGTCCGCGGGTTGATCAGTTGTGACCCATCGGATTTCCTAGTTCTTTTATTGGTTATATTTACTTTTTTTGTATGATTTGATGATTATTGGGCTACTTTGACAATGCTATTTCCCTCGTGAATCAATCAAAAATTGGTCTAACTCAACAAAAATGAGGCTTGGGTAGATCTAAATGAACATTCACTATTTGTTCAGCTGTTGTGTGAACATGAATGATTGAAGAGGAGTTGGAAGTTTTGATAAAGTAGTCTGGACACTGCTTTTCCCACAAATTAGCTATGTAACATTCGTCTAAGAGCTTACACAACCTTGAAGCGGTTTTACTGTTCACTTCCGATGCCCAATCCTTTTTAAACGCAACACATAGATAGTGTACCGTTGTTTTAAGGCAGGGTTGATGGGCCGCGGCGCGACAGTTGGCGTACACGGCTAGGTTCGTGGCTGCTTAGTTAGGTGTGGAGTGTAATTTAGTCAAGAGGATTAGTAGAGCAACAGGACAGCTGTTGGCCAATGACATGCCCCCGATTCAGATCTCCCCTGCTCTTTCATCCGGTGGTTAACACACGCAACGAGCTCCCTAATCCATGTTCCCACTCGTTAGAACAATGAGCCAGCACAAAGCACCAAACAGATTCAATTAACAGATGCATCGGTGCGGAACATAAGTCCTTTTCACATGTGTGCCATAGTCAATGGGGATGTGACATAAAGAAAAGGGACACTATTTTGGTCCAACAAGTGGATAAATTGATTGAATTAAAACTCTCCTCAATGTAAAAATGAGGTTCAAATTGTATAAGATACACAATATATTGCGAAGAAAACCTGTTATCGCAATATTCACCTCTATGCTACACCCCCACATCTGATCAAACCAAAAATGTATTTTTTATTTACTCTTTTAGACATAACTGAGGCTTGCATGTGTCCTGGCTTGTTCATTCATGATTTGATAGTAGTTAACTTTTGTCTAGTAAATACTTTTGGCAATTTCTTTCACTCGACAACCTGCTCATCAAAATATCATCAATCAAATCGCAATATCCAACATGGCGCGTGCGTGTTTTTCTCCTTATGCGCGGTCCTGTTTACAGTACAGGCATTCATTTACTCCGTCGTGTGTATATTTGTGCGTCCAATGCACACATGCCACCATTGGGGGTCATGAATGGCGCTACACGTTTATGGCACCACTCAGTCCAATCCAGTCAACAATACATGAAAAGATCTCTGAGCTCCGTTGGTACGTGACAGAAGTCCTGCTGCTGCTCGAGCCCGAGATGAAATAAAAAGTGGAGGGCCTCCTTTTCTTATGCGAAAAGACCTGCACCTCGCCTCCGCATCCACCCTCCCCCTCCCCGCCATCCCGCCCCAGTGGCTCCCCAGAGAGAGGCTTCTGTTTTGGGGTTTCTAGACTTGTCCCATCCCCCCCCACCCTTCATCCTCCCGCCTTCGTCCCTCCTCCCATCCAAGTCTCTTTTTCTATTCATCTTTCTTCTCATCCACGTCCAACCTGCTCCTTCTCCTCCTGCTCCAGAATTACTTGGGGAGCAAAGGTCTCCTCTGCCTTTGTGCCGAAGACGTAACTCGACCACAAGCCAGGATTCAGAACTCGTATTCTCAGGCCACCAGCAAAGGGGGCACGTTGAAAGGTTACTCCCCAGAGAGACGGCAGACTGAAAGCAGAGACGAGAATTTTTATAAGTGCCATTATTTTACAAGTCGAGTTGCTAGGTGGGTTTTGTAGCAAGAGCTCTGCAAAAAGAGAAGCCTTTGAGAAATAACCCATTTTGACTAGGTACATTATGTAGTCTGGTAGTCTGGTAGCCATAAAAATTCCCAATAGTGGAATTTAAATTTGACCTTTTCTTTATTTTGGACTCGATTTTGACTTAACGATTTGTCAGTGAATTGCAGTGGCAGCTCTGCTCATACGTTTCCATTGAAAACAGTAAGATACATTCTCCCATCTCCAGCTTTTCCGCTTCCTGATGTTTTAGTCTTTTAACTCTTGGCCTTGAGAGTTGGTAATTTGCGACCGGTGTCAAAGGCGAGTGGAAGGAAGGAAGATATGCAGGAAACATAAGGCTGGCTTGGATCGGCCTCGCGGTTTCTGTCCGGTTGTCTGTTCAACTCGCGAACATGTTCATTAACCCCCGATGCCCTGGAAAAGCCATCCGTTTTATCAGCTTTCCCAAACACTCCGCTAAAGTGCTATTTCCCTTTCGAGCAAACACAAATATTATCTTACAAAGCAGAGTTATCGGTTCACCTGGTGGATTTCGTGCTATCCGGTTGACTTGGGCAGACCTTTTGAGATTAAGCCTCTGGGCCGGACAGGCAAGTGCAGGCACATTGTCAGGGAAATCCCTCTTCATTCCTCGCTGCACCAAAGTCTCTGTGATCACGGGTGCTTTAAAGCAAGAGCTTCCTGTCAGGTGGAACGGCCTTGGATCAGATAGACTTCTTCTGTTTGCATTTTGATTAGTCACTCTTCCGGCTTTTGTCTCTGGCATACTTGTCATCATAAGACTTAAAAAAGTTTTTTTTGAGATAGCCTGCCTACCTGCCCACTACTACAACAACTACTACTCTATTTGTGTAAGCGCTCAGTCGTACATAGTGGGGTTCTCTTGGAACGAAGGGATCAAAGATTACCCTAAAAACTGCAGATCCAGGCACTCCAATATGAGCAGCCTGAGGAAGTACTTAAAAGGCCTTTATTTAGATGGCCAAGCCAACATGTTTCGACCCAATCAGGTGCATAAATTGTTAAGTGTTGGACATTTTGCCTTGTCTACCATACTCCTATCACTAACTATTACTCTTGATATTCCCGCTGATGTTGCCACTACTGAACTGTGAAGTGACTTTTCTTCACGATCACATGTTTGTTGCAATAAATACAACAAGGACTTACATGTCCTGCATTCAAATATATCCTTGAGCTTTTTCCGTCACTAAAACTGCCTTGTGACCAATTAATAACATAAATTGGCTTGATTGTGCCTTATTGTATCTCGTTTATCCCCAACTTGGCACAATGTTTTTACACTAATTTTAACCAACTCCACTCCACTTCTATTCTCGAAAGAATACATTCTGTATTTTTCTCTTTTCACAGCTTGCAAACCTGGCTACTTCAAACCTGGTCTTGGGAACGACTTGTGCCGCGTTTGCCCAGACAACACCAGACCGTCTGACGTTGGTGCCACCGAATGTGAATGTGAAGACGGATACTTCCGCTCGCCCTCTGACCCCGTCACTGCTGCCTGCTCAGGTAAAGACATGGATTTATGACATTAAATTACGAAGTTAATAGTTAACTCATGCTTTTTATGTGCATCTGCCCAGCGTCTGTCCCTCTCCTGAGTAATCAATTAGTACTGGTTTATGTTTTGTCTTTGGAATCCTGGTTGAGTCTTGTTCTACTTCTAGGACAATCGACGGCAATTAATTCAAAAATACAATTATTTAATAACGTTTATACATTTTAAATTCCATGTCGCTCTATTGTTAGTTCCATTTTCACAACTGCTTCACCCTGGCTTAGTCCGTTTTAGTCTTGTCATTTCGCCATGAATTTACGACCGCTAATGAAGCAGTCAAACATTAACTTGCTCACTTTTTACATCTACATCTGCCTAACTTCTGTCACTCTCTCCCCTTGTAGCTCCACCCAGTGCCCCTCGCGACCTCACTTCCACTACGCTGTCTGCGGAGGGCAAGCTACAGCTGTCCTGGAGCCCACCTCTCGTGACCGGGGGCAGATCTGACCTTACCTACAGCGTGGTGTGTGAACTCTGCGATGCCCCGTCCTGCGTCCCTTGTAGTGACAAGATTCGCTTCGACCCCTCTCCCGCGGACCTCCAGGACACCTCTGTCATCGTCGGTGACCTGGATTCCCATCTGAACTATACTTTTACTGTGGAGGCCCACAGCGGGGTGTCCCAGTACAGCTCAAGGAGGCCCATCGCAGCCATCACCACTGCTCTGGATTATTTAGGTAAACCCCGCAACTACAATGATACAAATGACCAACATGTATGAAAAATGGAGTAAGGGGAAACACTACAGCAAGTAAATGTCCTAATCCAGGGTTTCCGCGCGGCATTAAAAAGCATTCATAGTCATTAAATGAATTGTGTCAAAAATAAGGCCTTAAATGTCATTAAAAAGCATTAAATAGAATTCAAACTGGCATTAAATCAAACATTCTTGGAAAATAAAGACATTGTTCAACGAGTTTTACTGCAAAAATCCAAAAATAGTGTCTATACTGCTGTTTAGAAAGACTATTTCTGTTCAAAAGTTGTCAGTTGTGTCAAAATTTGTATTGAATATGGAAATTAATATTAAATACGCACCAATTTGTGTCATTTCTGGCATTAAAAATTTAGAATTTGGGCATTAAAATGGCATTAAATAGCATTAAATTTGACTTTCTGCTACCGGCATAAACCCTGTAATCATTACAATAAGGACTGGAGAGGTTACTTGAGTTTTGAACCCAAAAAAAACAAGGCAAAATTATATTCAAAATCCCCTCTGTACAAATCTTTTGTAACTAATGCATCAACAAACTAAATCCATAAAATATAGTCAATTTTGTCCATTTTTATCCATAAAAAATGATATGATATAAAATGACATATTTATGTCAGTAATATACAGCAAAAGTTTCACATTTATCTCACTCTACACCTGCAGTGTCTCACCTAAAAAACACACACTGTCTTTGGGTCTCTGACTAACTGTAATAAATAAACCATCTTGAAAAGTGTTTTTTGCTCCCTGTCTCAATAGATAAAGAGTAAACCACATGACCATTGATCTTAAGTGGTTGTTTGCCGCCTTGCTAATACTGGCCTAATAATCGGTCTGCCTGGTGTAGCCCTACAGCCCTAGCATTAAGTCGTTAAGAGTCCCCTGGAGGCTCGGCGGGACACGGCACAATGGCACACCTTACATTCGCGGATCAGCAGTCTCATCCCACTAACTGTTGTTTTGCCTCTCCCATCTGTCCCGCTCATCACAGAACCTCCCAAAGTGACGCTGATCCACCTGGACGAGCGCAGCCCCACCAGCCTGTCTCTGTCCTGGGCCCTGTCCCGCCGGCCCCCCGCCCACATCAGCCACCGCTACGAGCTCATGTACCGGCGCAAGGTGAGACGCTCGCCCTGGACGGGGTTGATTTAGAGGTGTAAAGGATGTTTTGTTGACTACAGAGGACACTGTAGTATTACCAGCTGGTTTGTGGCGGAACCATTTTCAGTGGTTCGCGGGTCAACCTCTGGGATTTTTTATTGACCGAAGTATAAAAACTCTACATTACACTGCATCTTCTACACAATTTAAGTGTAGTTGGCCTTAATTTGAGTAATTCTGACTTGCCAAATCAAAGCATCTGCCAGTGGAATAAGTATTTTTGCACTTAAAAGAAGAAAAAAAACACGTCATTTCAAATATTTAGTTTTATTATCCAATTATAACAGATTTCCTTGACTTACTTTCTATAATCTCTCCCATTTGCTGACGAAGTTCTTTGGATAAAGAGCCAAACGTCCTACACTTAAACGACAGAGTACAAATGAAGACTGAAGAATGTTTTCCTTACCTTCTATAAATCAAAAGCAAATACCTTGATTTTAAAAGAAAGATCAGTTTATTTCAAAATTTCTAGATAACTTTTTGCAGTGTAGTCTGTTTTAAATGGTCATATTTTCAGCTTTATAGTCTTATCATATGCTTATTCAACAATAATTGAGTGGAAAATGCCATATTTTACATTATTAAATTATTATTTTGGGTCACGGCCTACATACTGGGGTGATGCTGTGTCCCGATGCCGTACCAGTTGAGAACCACTGACCTAAGTGATTAAATACTTTTCCATTTCATTTTGAGAATCTTTCAACCTTCCCTTGACCTTTCAATCTAGCCTCCAACCTAAATATATGAACTTCTCCGCACACTGCCCCTTTGTTCCCTTTCCCTTTCTGTCTGGAAGAAATTCAAATGAAAACCGATCAATCTTAACCCCCTGTATTTTCTCGTCTCAGGATGATGAAGGAGAGCGGGATGTGACCACTTACACAGTCCTGATTTTGGAGAAGAACTCTGTGCAGATTAATGACCTCTCCCCAGACACCACGTACATGTTCAGAGTCCAAGCGCTCAGCCCCGAGGGAAACCCCGGCAGCTACAGCCTGGAGCACGAGTTTCACACCTCGCCACTAGGTACCAGCAAACACAAAACCGCCTTATGGCCTGCGAAACATGTCGAAAATGACAATGTATACAGTACACTGACAAAAATAATATAATAAGAGTATTTATACAGTTTATTGAAGAGATGATTTATTCTATTATCATTATTACCCATGTGATCTTGTAACTAGTACATTTCTCCATTGTAAGATCAGTAAAGTCTTATCACCTTACTTTTTGCAGCCCACATGTCCAGCCCTGTACATAATGAACGCGTCTACCATCTTTCTATATCTACAGCATGAAACCCATTGTTAACCAAAACAAACCTTTCTCCTCGTATCCCCAGCTGAATCTCAGATCCAGAACAACTCCACGATCGTGATGGGAGCGGTCGTGGGAGTAGCCGTCATGCTGCTGGTGGTGGTGGCTGTCCTGCTTTTGCGTAAACGGTTGGTGGCACTTTGTATATCCACATTTGACGCTTGTGTCACCGTGATACATGTTATCTGTGTCTGTGTCCCGCGAGCTCGAGAAAATTAGGGATACGGCGTTGTGATGGTCCGTAGAGGGTTTATCAGGGGAAGGCTGCCCTGTTATTGGCGCCGGTCTTGGTCTGCGTTAACTATAGGTGTCCTGTAATTGTCGTGGATTCCGTCTGAGTTTTGTTTAGTCTTATAGCTTTGTGTTTACTCCTCGCAGGAGACTGAGCTCGCGTGGCAGAGGAGGCCCCGAGGATCCCTACTTTTCAACAGGTAGGATGAACGACACTGGCAATAATTTAAGGCTGCGCCAAATAAGGCACAATTATATGTAGCTGTGAGGATCTTCAATCATGAAAACAGAACATTACGCTACTTGCGTCACAATGATCTTTTGGTATTTCGTGTGATAAACAAGAACAATTCAAGATAAAGTATTGAAATTCTTAGTATTGTTCAGGGTTAAGTCTCACTTTAAATTACTATCAACCTACTATTATCTTTTATTATATTATATTATATGATCATTCATTATGATACAAAAAAATAAAAATATTCAGTTGGGTTTGTTGAATTTGCTTGGCCACAATGCCAAAAATAATAATATTCTCAGTCTAAAAAGCTGGTTTAGTTTATCCAAGTATAACATTCTCATCTAGTCCTTTGATTCGCTCCGTGTTAAGTATTAGCCACAGAGATTACTATTTTGATGTCCACATACCGGAATTACTCGTATTAAACCTGTCTCCATTTCCCTCAGACCAACTGAAGCCTCTGAAGACGTACGTGGACCCACACATGTACGAAGACCCCAACATCGCCATCCAGAAGTTTGTGACGGAAATCGACCCCAACTTCATCTCCAAACAGAAAGTGATCGGCGTCGGAGAATTCGGAGAGGTGTTCCGGGGCGCGATGAAGACCCCACTGAGGGGCGAGGCCGCTGTGGCCATCAAGACCTTAAAACCGGGATACTCGGAGAAACAGAGACAGGACTTCCTGAGCGAGGCCAGCATCATGGGCCAGTTCTCCCATCCCAACATCATCCGACTGGAGGGAGTGGTCACAAAATGTAGGTCATAACACGTTTAAATCCCGCTCCTAAAATAGCAATTAAATGAACCAACTGTGTTATTATGCAGCTTTTGTATCTAAATATGGCCATTTCTCTATTTCAGTCAAGCATGCAATGATTGTGACGGAATACATGGAAAACGGTGCTTTGGACACTTATCTAAGGGTAAGGGAGTCTATATTTTACTACTATACATTTGTTTTTTGTATTAAAGGCACTATACCTGATTTTTTTCATAGTAGTGGAATGGAATTTGTTTTGTCCTTCTTTAGTATATTGTAAAGTCAAAACTTTGTGGTAATAAGACCTCTAAATATAAAGCAATTTTGTAAATTTCATGATTTTACAGGCAACTTTTGTTGACAGTGACCCTAAAAAGTCACCCTGCAAGTTGTTAAGAGTGCTAATAAACTCCTCTCTATGAAGATATGGGATTTCAGAAATGTGTGAGGAAAGTTAGGAATGATTTTGGACCACAACCTACTATTTAATTTACTTGTTCCCTTTTTCTTTATTTGTAATGAAAAAATCAGGTATAGTGCCTTTAAGCTTCACATTTACCAATGAGAATAAAAATATGATTCCACTGTCGCTTTGGTTTGATTTATTCAGCTTTATTTTCCTTGTCATTTTCAGGATCGCGATGGAGAGCTGCCGTCCTACCAGCTCGCGGGGATGCTCAGAGGAATCGCAGCCGGAATGAAATACCTTTCCGACATGAACTACGTCCACCGGGATCTGGCTGCGAGGAACGTGCTGGTCAACAGCAACCTGGAGTGCAAAGTGTCCGATTTCGGGCTGTCCCGGGTGCTGGAGGATGATGCGGAGGGGACATACACAACCAGGGTGAGTTCAATAGAAGTTGGTTTGATTATGTCTTCAATTTGATGTCTTGTTTTTGTTTAGATGAGGTTTATTCTTGGACAATGACCTGGTTTAGCTATGGTGCCATCCTGGTTTAGTCCTGGGCTTTCCTGGATTACAATTTAGTCCTGGTTAAGTCCTCATTTCTGTCCTTTTCCACAGTTTAAATTATTGGCTATCAAACTTTTCAGTATTGGCCTTCCCCAGTGCTAACAGGCAAGCCAAATGTTAGACTAAACTGGTTTAAAACTTAGCTAAAATAGACCTAAACCATGCCTAAACTGGATGTAAAACAGATGTGAACTTGCAAAAGGCCAACTGACTGACGCATGCATGAAATTGTGTCTAATTAAAATCTATGAAGTCTGTAAGTAAAGAGGACCTAAAAGAAGTTCAATTACTACCTGAGCTATGCTGTGTGAACCATAGTTTGGGAAATGCTGGTTTAGATCTAGCTTAAAATACATTTTTGGTCTCATTTTTGCCGATTTAAAATGCTGCTCCTGAAGCTGAATGTCTTCCAATGTGGTTCATGGTGTGACTCGACCCGTAAATCATTGTCCAAATGCCCTAAAGCAGTGAACAATCAGCGCTTTATCCTCCTTAAAAGTGATTCCAGATTGTTAATGACCTGTTTAACTCCCAACACTCCTCTCTAAATTGTTGTTCTTTCGACGCCTTGTGATTTCCATTTCCCCTGCCATTAAATTTGACTTGTAAATGTTTCTCCTCTGTCAGGGAGGCAAAATACCCATTCGCTGGACTGCCCCCGAGGCCATAGCGTACAGGAAGTTCACCTCCGCCAGCGACGCGTGGAGCTTCGGCATCGTCATGTGGGAAGTCATGGCATTCGGGGAACGCCCCTACTGGGACATGAGCAACCATGAGGTACGGGGCCCAGCGCACGCCTGACTGACTGATTGCTTACTTTGGCCTGTGCATAGTTCATCTATATTGTATAATGTTAAGTTCCCACAGTTGAAGGTAAATGGAGTGGAAAGAATAACACCGGCACACAGCAGTTTTTTGGCAATGCTCCATTAAAAACACACAGGCCACACTTGTAGTTATTGTTATCACTCTGTTCTAACGATCTAGACTTTAGTCGACCACAAAAGACAAAAATCTCAACTTTTCTTTTCGAATACTGGGATTGCTAGTAGTTAGTTTCTGCTAGAGAAGCAAGATTCAGTTCTCAGTGCTTATTTTAAGGCAAGGCTCTGTAGGTGAATATGGAAAAGAATATTTGAGTGACGTTTTTTGTATATTACTAACAATAATGTGAGGAAAGTCTTCTGTCACTTTATGTTTTGATATAAAGATAAAGTATTTTATGTGTAAAAAATGGCCAAAATATCCATTATTTTCAGCGACAAAATCTAAAAAATGGATAGTCAGGATTAAAATTATGGTTTTATTTGGATATATTTGTTTCAAAGATTTGTTCCGAGGGGATTGTTGATATTTTGTTTTTGAATAAACTAGTTATTAGTGAATAAACACCTTGATTTGGGGGAGTTCAAAATTCAATAAATCAGGCTAGGTATTGGTGCTACAAAAGTGGAGATGTTGTTCCAAGAGTGAAATAAAAATGCATCTTGAGAAAATGGCCTTTGAAGTTACAATTTTCAGTGTAAATCTAATGAAGAATTAGTAATTTCACTCCTTATTGTGAAGGTTTGGCAGTTTATTTGTTTCCAGGTGAAATTTAAGAGATTAAACTGGCCCAAAATGTGAAAATAAAGAAAAGACTTTTCAGGGTTTCCATGGGGCATTAAAAAGCATTAAAAGTCATTAAATTAATTGTGTCAAAAATAAGGCCTTAAATGTCATTAAAAAGCATTAAATGGAATTCAAACTGGCATTAAATCAAAAGTTCTTGGAAAATAAGGACATTGCTAACTTTATAGCATAAGTTTGTCAAAAGTACAAAAATTAGGGTTTAGACTGGCGTTTTGGCAGAAATCATACTGTATTTCTGGTCAAAAGTTGTCCAGTGTATCAATTTTTCTGTTGAATATGGAAATTAATATTAAATATGTTCTGATTTGTGGCGTTTGTGGCATTAAAAAGCTTTAAATTTGACTTGCCACTACCTGTATAAACCCTGCTTTTGCCTGTAGTGTCCCCTTGAACACATCCAGGACTCATGAACCGCTAAACACATGCAGAGTGACCTACACAATCAAACTAAGAATGTATTTTTGTCTCAGGTTATGAAGGCAATCAACGAGGCGTTCAGACTTCCAGCTCCAATGGACTGTCCCTCGGCCATCTACCAGCTGATGCTCCAGTGCTGGCAACACGAACGTGCCAACCGGCCGCGCTTCACGGACATCGTCAACATTCTGGACAAGCTGCTCCGAAGCCCAGAGTCCCTGAAGACCATCGCAGACTTTGACCCGCGGTACGTCGGCATTCAAAATAAGGCACATTTGTTGTCAACCGGTGGATTTCAGTGGTACACGTCGCATAGAAGGAGTAATGGTAACCTTTATTTAACCAGGAAAGTCCCAAACCTATTTGTCAAGGGATTCCTTGCCAAAAGGCAGAAGTTGCGCAATAGTTACAATAACACCATTGAAATGACATACAAAAAAATGGTTACAATTTAAGGAGGTCATCTCAAGTGCTCTCAATCTGCTCTTAAAAGTATTCAATGAAAAACGATCAGTTCAATTTCCAGAGAAGGAGCAGAAGGCAGGCAAATGGAACAGAGGGCTACAAATGGCAATTTGAACACTCGCCGTAAGATTCAACACTTCCCAGTGTGATTGATTTACGGATGTAAGAGGGCAGCAGTCCAAGCATGGCCTTATAAAGAAGTGTATCAACGTCCCAACCTCCTGGTGGACAAAGAAGGCCACCCCACTCGAGTATACAAGACACAATGATTGGTCAAAGCTCCAAGTTGGTAATAAACCTAAAAGAAGCATGATAAATGGTGTCAATCTTTTGAAGACATTGAGCTGATGCGTTCATGTACAACAGGTTTCTATAATCTAAAATATATAACTAAAAATGTCAGTGAACGAGCCGCTTTTACCCCTCAAAAGAAAAACAAAATTGACTTTGAAAGAAAAAGCCCAATCAGAGCTAATTCATAATATTGTCTGTATGATTCATGGTTGGAGTTGACTGTGACTTTATACATAAAAATGTACCCTCCCCTCCCTATGAGACCACTGTTTCAAACCATATCAAATGCACACATCTGCTGTTCCCGTACTAATAATGGAAACCCTATCTGTTTTATGTTCCAGAGTGTCGATCCGCCTGCCCAGCACCAGCGGCTGCGACGGCACCATGTTCAAGTCCGTGCCCGAGTGGCTGGAGTCCATCAAAATGAGCCAGTATTCGGACAGCTTCGCCCGCGCCGGGGTCTCCTCCATGGACCAAGTGCTGGCCCTGAGGCATGAGTAAGTGGCGACACATGGCACAGGTGCAGCCCCTGACAACACGCTGTAACTCTTCGGGCAGCACGCCACATTGTGTTACACAGTGAAAGTATTGAGCTCTCAACAGGAACATGTGTTAGGCAGTTTGCTAATACAGGAATACCCCCACTCCTCCTATTCATTCCTTTCATTGCTAACAGCCCAGACGTGTGTAGTAATGGGGTACATTTGCAAGAGTAGCATTTAAAATCGGATAGTGACAGAGGTTTTAAAATCAAGACGAGGTTATTTAATTGAAGACATTTTACGGCTTCATCTGTTCTCTATTCAGAAAGACATGAAGCTAGTTCAGGGTGTCTGCGGAGTCTTTAAAGGTCTTTATTGAACTTGAGATCCTTAAAAAGTATGTAAAAGGCTTCATGACGATTTAGGAGGTCATGCAAGTTTTGTTTATTAATTATTTAATTTTACAAAATGCGCACATGGACTACTACTTTTATATTACGTCTAAATTAGGATGACCAGATTTTTCACATTAACTACTTCAGTCACTATAGAAACTTTATTTTTGATGGACATATGGCCAAAAGTCAAAGTATCAAGTAAATATGCTGCTTCATTAAAAAGCATTAAAAGCCATTAAATGAATTTAGTCAAAAATAAGGCCTTAAATGTCATTAAAAAGCATAACATTGATTCAAACTTCTTGGAAAATAATGACATTGTTCAACTACTTTTACAGCAGAAGTTTGTCAGAAATACAAAAATTTGGGTCTAGACTGGAGTTTTGGCAGAAATTATACACTTTCTGTAGAAAATGTCTCCGTTCTATCACATTTTCTATTGAATATGGACATTTATATTGAATTTGTGGCATTAAAAATGTAGTATTTGGGCATTAAAATGGCATTAAAAAGCATTAAATTTGACCACCTGTATAAACCCTGATAAAGTATCGAGTGAATATGCTTCTCTGGACATGGCATTGGTGAAAAACAGGGACAACTGGGACAGAGGGCTCAAAACTGGGACTGTCCCGGGTAAACTGGGACGTCTGGTCACCCTAGTCTAAATGTATTGTAGACCGATCAAGTTGAAATAAATGTCTTAATGTGGCGCAAAAGGTCTTGTAAATATTTTGAAAGGGTCTCTAAAAGGATATTCAATTACTTAAGGATTCCTGCGTATACCTTGTAGTTACAGTCAACTTCAAATGCACTGTACTGTGTTTTCTGGCCCCATCTTATTATAGAAAATGGTTTGCACTTGAAAAGTTATCTGACTGACTCATACTTTTTCTTGAGTCATAGATGTACTCACTCTACCCCCCCACTCCTCCATTAGCCCCTTGTCATTCCCCTCATTCCTCACCGCCGCACCACGCCACGGCTTTCTTTAATTCAAAACGGTTCGCACATTGTTTTTAGCTTAACCGTATCGAATGTCTCCTTTGCCCACTTTTTACAGAGACATCAGAAATATCGGAGTGCGGCTGCCTGGTCACATGAAGAGGATAGCCTACAGCATCCTGGGCTTGAAAGACGAGACCAGCTCCCTCAGCGTGTTCACTGTGTGATCTAAGCATTCCTCCAAATCAAAGTGCACTGACCGACCATGCCATTTCACCAGCGGAGGACCAGCGCGGGGGCCCGAAAACCAGAGACCGAGTCCAAGATGCCCCCCCACCCCCACCCCACCCCCACCTTTGGCGCAAGACTAAAGGGGCGTCCTCCATGCCACTCAGAAATGACTGACTTAACACTAATGTACTTTATGATAACTAAAGAAAATAATTTATAATATGTAAAAGCAATGTGTATATTGAGATGTATAATAATGTGAGGCTATATAGAAGTGCTTGGTATTTAGATAATGACTGAATTATTAAACTCTGTGAGATTAAGGGCTACTCTTTCCAAGCACGTTCATGGTCTTATCTGAATTTTTAAGTAGTGCTTTTGCTACGCCAGTTTTTGCTACTTTTTTTGATTCGTAACTTTTATACATAATATAGATAATATTTTTCCACTCAGGGCAAGGAATTCAAACATTCTTACTGTTTGTAGTTTCAATGTTCTTCAAGTTATTTCTATGTTTACATTGTCTTACAACTGTTCATTTTATTTAATATTTATTTTATATTTATGTTGTACATTACGTGAAAACACAGGTCTGTTGACAAGTTATCATTTATAAATGTATTTTGTCTTAGTAAATAAATCATTGTTGCCTTTGTGGACAGTACTGGCTGGTGATGATTTTGTCTAACAAGCTCATGTCAAAGGAGTCATTGGCTCGGTCATATAAGTACTTTATACTATTATGTGAATAGGGATGTCAAGATTAACCGGTTTAACAATTACAGCAGTAACAGAAGCTGAGGTTAACGGGAGAATTTTAGGACTCAAGGTAAATCGATGATGAAATGGCCTCCAATGTTAAGTCCACCCAAAACACATGAAGCCAGTGTTGGCTAAATAATCCAATGTGCTTTGTATGATAAATGCATAACACTACCAAAGGAAGAGTCCTGAAAGAGTTATGCCACGATAAAAACCCAAGTGAAACTACAAGGGCATGGAAATTCAAAAATTCTTTGTGGGCTGAAAGTTAACTACGGCACAGTAGCACAGCGGTTAGCGCTCATGCTTCACAGCTAGAAGGTCCCGGGTTCGATCCCCGGGCCAGAACGGGGCCTTTCTGTGTGGAGTTTGCATGTTCTCCCTGTGTCTGCTCCGGTTTCCCCTACCACTAAAAACATGTACAATAGATCAGGATGAATGACAGTGTGTTTGTGAGTATGAGTGTGGGACAACGGATGCAAATTAGCCCAAGGCTACAATCCGGAGTGGTGTGTTTACATGCATGATTCTCATGTGTGTTCATTAACATGCACTGTCCCAACCAAATAAACAATAAATAAAAAATAAAATAAATCATGGTTTAAAATCATGCATCGCACGGGGAGGTTCCCCTGCTTAAGTCAGCCCATGTCCAGGCCCATGTCCAGGCCCATGTCCAGG
>OMNZ01049226.1:0-21633 GCA_900303255.1 Lesueurigobius sanzi | reverse complement strand
TCATTTATTTTTTATTTTGGGGTGGCTGACTTACTGGTTTTTTACTTCAGAAAATTGACTTCTTCCAAGACCATCAGTGCCAATGAGACCCTAAACTGTCCACATTTTCATTGCTCAGTTGGACCAGATGTAGCCAAATATGTTCAAAGTATAATTAAATATAACGTGTAACATTGAAAATGTAGTTTTTCTAAGGTTTCAGTTTGCTCATTTGACCGATTACTGTAACCCTGGTAATGGCGCAGTATGTCCACACGGGGGCAGTGTGACATTAGAAACGGACCAGATTAAAGCCTGTGGTGGTATTTACATTTAGGCCTATACTGTAGCTTTAGTTAAGGGCTAGTTTCATAAACAACTTGTATCCATTGTATTTTATGGATTAATCAGTGATCTACATTTTAGATGTGTATCTGAAAACATGCAGGGGAATTGTGGCCTGTCGGCAGCGGTGGGAAGTAAAAAGTACGTATTATAGGTAGCCTACTTTTACTCCACTACATTTTTGATCTGCAGTAAAAGTATAAAAATGTAATGTTCAAAGTGACCTCTGACAGTAGATGGTTTAGACCTGGTTTAGTCCTGATTTAGATCTTGTTTAGTCCTTGTTTAGTCCTGGTTTAGACCTGATTTAGTCCTTGGTTAGTACTGATTTAGACCTGGTTTAGTCCTGATTTAGTCCATGTTTAGTCCTGATTTAGACCTGGTTTAGACCTGATTTAGACCTGGTTTAGTCCTTGGTTGGTACTGATTTAAACCTGGTTTAGTCCTGATTTAGACCTTGTTTAGACCTGGTTTAGACCTGATTTAGACCTGTTTTAGTCCTTGGTTAGTACTGATTTAAACTTGGTTTGGCCCTGATTTAGACTTGAGTTAGTGGTTTACTTGTATAGACCTGGTTTGATTCAAATGATTAAAAAACAAATCCTTCACATTAAACTCTTAAATACTACTACTTATTAAGTACATTTTACATATACTTTTATACTTTTACTTAAGTAGAAATATACTATATATATATATATATATATATATAATATAATCTGATATTTTTACTTAAGAATTCTTTGTCCTGTATCTGCACTTTTACTTAAGTAAGAATACTGAGTACTTCTTCCACCTCTGCCTGTCGGCCTCTAGCTGCGAGGTGTCATTGTGCTCGCAGAGTGAGCGCACCTTCGCTGAAAGGGTTATTTGTAGGAAAATGTGAACCTAAATAGTTCATGTTGGTTCATGTTTAAACATCCAGGTCAAAACACAAATGTTAACAAACTTAACTAAACTTGCCTTCAATTTCCATCGACTAAACTCAAAATAATGTTGAATTGTTGTAAACCTTGACATCCCAGGCGCTTTCCGACCGTAGATAGAAGGACAACAGTGAATCCATTTTGACCAAAAGTATGTTTTATTGTGAATGTACAACTAGGCCCTCAGACAGACTGGTGTCAGGCTGTTCTGGGGAAAGGCAGCACTGAATTGTGGGAGATTGTTTTGGTCCGTGCAGACCTCAGTGCATCACAACAATTCATGGAGATCATCAATGTTTGTGTGTCTATGTGTGTGTGCATATATACACAGTTTAAAAGGGAAGTATAAGCACCGTTACAAAGCCCTCTGTTCCAAAGAGCCTCCTCTAGTTTACAATTCTCCATAGATTAAAAGTGGCATTGATTATTACAGTATAAACAATTTACATAGAAAGAGCGGAAAGACAATGAAGCTGTTACGGAGCAAGGACATTGTTTCGTCAATGTTCATCAATGGTGAATGGATTTACATCTTGTCCACCTGTGCATTAGGGTGGTCCACAAACATCTTTCTTTTTTCGGTTCTCCAGATCAGAACCCTGCATATGGTTCCACAGCTGGACAAATTATTTGAGCGCACAAATTATACCAAGAGGTTGCACAAGACACTTTTCTGTTCATTTTTATTTCATTGATGCATCAGTACTGCATTCAAGATGAGGGTTTTTCTTGTTTAGATATTGTTTACAGCCCGTTAAGATATAATCCAGTCCAATTTAGGCCTATTTTCGACCCAGTTTTGTCCTGATTTGATCTCGTGGTGGCACTTTGGAAGGTGTAATCTTTTATTAGGTGGTACTTGGTGTGAAGACTTTGAAAACCAATGCAAATAGCAAGCCAAATAATGAAAGCACATTTGGCATAATTTGTGGTTTGGTTCTGCAAAAACAAACAAAGCCACTGTTGCTTTGTTGGGATCATGAAATAATATTGTGCCTGTACTCTTTGACAACTTGGATCTTTATTCTTTGTTCGGCTACACTTTCAGCAACATCATTGACAACTTTCCTGGAATACACAGTTTTAGCAGCCTTGTGAAAGCCTGCACCCTCAGCCCAGTCTGCTGCAGGAATCCTTAAGAATGTTTGTGGCAGATCCAGAGCTTCAGAGAAACACTACGTTCAGATAGTGACAGAATCCCTGATCAGCTTCTCTTCATGATCTGCTCGATTAAAGGCATCACACGCCTCATACCGTGTTGGAAATGAACCCTGTCCAGTCGCTCTGTGTCCTGCGCTGGGCCACAGCAGCTGTTAGTAGTTAAGCTTTTTACCGTAATGTCTCATGTAAACTGCCCACTCACATGTTCAGTGTGGCTGCTGCTGTAATAACGCACTCAGAATTCTCTGGACTCTCAGTTTTTTGAGGAACTGAATTCGTATACAGTTGTGGCCAAAGTTGACATACCCTTTTAAGTTTGCATACAGCCTTAAATCTCTTGGCCATTTTTCTAAGAATATGAATGAACAAAAAAATCTTTTTTCCACTCACGGTTAGTGGTTGTGCGTAACCATTTATTGTCAAAGAACTGAGTTTACTCTTTTGAAATGAAAATAAAACAGAAACTAATCACATGTCCCTGATCTAACCTTTACATGACCTTCAACAACTGCCAGGAAAATTGTTCAGGAGCAAAGACAAACTCACTTCAGCTGAAATACAGGACATTTGTTAGTTTCAAAATGCACAATATGTAAAGTTTACATACCTTGTAAACGTTTGGCCACAACTGTATGACTTAGGGCATCATGTTTGTGCAACCAAATGAAAACGTTAGGCTAGAGCCCTCCGTGATGTGTTTGAGATTATTACCAAATACCTCCGAAAAGCATAATACTCCCTCTTTAATATATAACTTGGTATTTGACTTAATATGGACTTACTTAATATGTATTGCTAGATGAAGCACCTTGATCTTGATAGTGCTTCTGCTTCTCTCCTTTGGTCAGCTTTGGACACTTTGAGCTTCTAAAACATCCCTTCCAATTATCTTTCTATCTCCATCGAGATTCAGCCAAAACCTAATGCAGGGTTCTCATCGAGGTTATCTTTTTTTTTCCTTTTTGATGAACCACCCTACTGTGTATAAAGAAATACAGTGCATTCATAAAAAATGACTTAGTATCATTGCTAGCACCAGTTAATATGAAGTTTCCTTGTCAGTAGAAAAAGATAGAAAGCATAGTTTTAAATAGGCAGTAGGAGGCATTCGAGCTCAAACATAGCTACACCTCAATAGTCCGTAGTGCATTCCTTTCCTCTCCTTTAAAAACAAAACACAAAAAACTACCATTAAATAATATGCAAAGAAGGCCTAAATGTATCCAGGTCGGTTCAGTCCGTCACGAGAGGAGAGGAAATGAATTTGTTAGACTACCGCGAATCTCAAAACGGGCTGAAAACTCGGAAACGGAGCTTTCTTTTTGCAGTCCTCGCGCCTTTCGAAAAGTAGCACTCGATCCCACGTATGGTCACTCAGCGGGGCAACAGCTGACGTTTACGATTGTTAAAAATAAAAAGCTATGATTTGCAGCTTCGTTACGTAAGAGCTTCTGGTTCTGGACATGAAGTGAATTTTTCCCGTTAGATTAAGAGTTTAAAAGTTTGATGCAAGCTCTGATCTGGAGCAGGGCGACTCATGGCAATTAAACACACCGCTCTAATTCAAATACTTTGGATTTTACCGTATTTTGAAGTTTTAGTATTTTCATTTATTAAAGCCACGCTGACGAACATTTAACCCGTTCAATAATGTCACTTTTTTGGGTGAGAAATTCCTCTAAACACATATCCTGACTGTGCAGACGTCACCAGCTCGTCTCAATAGGCCGTGTGTCCTCTTCGTTTACGTTTAGGATTTGAGAGAGAATCCATGATGAAGATCTTTTGTCTTAATTTAAGCGTCAAAAAGTGAAAATGAGTCACAAAAATCAAGGGCAAATTTACTTATTTGAAGAAAGATTTGACTTATTTTCACGTAGATGACATTTTGCTGTGTTTGCGTGGCGGGCAGAGCCTCCATACTTGTCCAGGGGTCTCGGGTTTGGATCGGTTTCCTCCAGTTTCCGTCAACCCAAAACACAATAGGTTAATCCCCCCAGTCAGGTGATTCTGACCTGGCTCCACATCCTGACGGGTCACCCCAGTGGCATTGAAGGATGTGTCAAATGCAGAGGAATTTCCCCATAAGGACAATAAAGTTCAGCTTAACCTTTATGACAGGGGTAAAGTCCCCATTGGATTACATATTACAGCTTTTTTCTGGAGTCACCAGTAGGGGAGGTATCTGCCACAAGGACCAAAGAGAAGTGCCATCTTCGCCCATTGGTCCACTTCCAAATGCTTTATTTTGATAACCCATTGCGGAAATACTGATGTGTTATGACTTTAATGGCATGTCGCCTGGAATGTTCCGCAGTGTGGCTTTAGATGTACTTGTGTAGATCAGTAGTTAACCCCCACAGCTCCCTATAGCCTCCATTTGCAGTTATCTCTAAATGTATGAATTTTCCGTAAAGTAAATGGGGAAAAATGCATGCAAAATGTACATCCAGAACCAGGAGTCCCCTCCCACTGCTGCGCTCCATCACATGTCTGATATGTGAAATCATCTTTGGCAATGGAATGATGCAGTCCCTCTTTATTCATTCATTCATTCAAAAAAACAAAACATCTAGTCTCTTTGGTGGAAAGCTCTTCCCTGTCGGTGCAAAGCAAGACGTCCCGCACACTCTGGCCCAACCTCGCACATGGACTTTGGCATTTTCATTTTTAAAAAGTTGTTTCTTTGGGTTCGCGTCTGCTTTGACTGTCCCGTGTCAGGTTAATGCAGGATAACTTGCACCCTCATCTTCAGTACGTCGCCGAGCTGTCCAGTGAGGTAGTCTTTATCGTTGCCGTCTTCAAGCTCCACCAGCTCCTTCTTCTTGTAAAGCGGCGCACTGCTGATCTGGAGCGAGTAGGCCCCGGGGAGGAGGACGGCCTTCTTCTTGGACAGGTGCAGGAAGCTGACCCCGTCCCGCTGGTTGATCCGGAAGAGGCCGTCGTCGTTGCCGTAGTCGATGCTGTAGCGCACGTGGTCGCTGAGGGCGGACAGGGCCGGAGTGAACTCCAGGATGTGGGCTCTGGTCGACAAGTCGCTGATGTTCAGGTGGAAGTGAAGGGTGTCGTCCACGTCGACGCTGGCCAGGCTCAGGGGCTCACTGTCGGGCAGCTGCGTGGAGAAACACGGAAGAAACCCAATCATGTACAGCTTTAGAATGATAAATGAAATGTTTAATTATCCACAATCTTGCAATACACTCCTTCCCTAATTATCTATAGAGAATCGCCTTTCATCCTCAAAAGCTGATCTCGTTAATAAAGTTTTTATTGACTTCGTATTGTACCGCCTCCTCTCAGGTTAGAGACAGGCTGCTCATTTGAAAATGTCAGATAATCAATGAAACATCTCCCTTTCCTCTTTCATGTTATCCAATCATCTGCAAAGCCATAATAACTTCACGTACCTCGTTGTCAGACTCGTCGGCTGTGGTGTTGGTGCTGCGGCGTTGGCGTCCCTTTTTGGGATAGCCGTTGATCTTGCACTCGTAGCAGGCTTCGGGAGACAGAGAGTTCTCATCGTCCTCTGCCTCAGGAGCAGACGCTCCACCGGAGAGACCCAGGCCGGAAACACAGTGTCTGTCAAGCAAACGGGGTGGTGGGTTATTCACTGACCAAACCTCCAACGACTGAAATTTGCACTTTTTTTAATCCATAAGGCCATATTTATGAGACTATGTGACAAGCCATGGAATGTAGGGACACAAGTCAATTCTGGGGCATTTTGTTCTTCACACATTGTGAAAGTGTAGTTTCAAAGCTTTCCAACGATATGTAACACATGGAAATCTGATAATATTTGGAGAAGTTGTGGCTATTTGAAAGTAGGCAAGTAGGCAAAGGTAAAACTGAGAAAGGCCTCCTCTCTCTGCTTGTTTGAGCACAATGGTGCTCATTTGCATCTCAGTATCATCACCATTTCGTCATTGGCTGAAGCGACTGCCAGTCAGGCAGTTGGCGGTGACGTAGCGCGCTAGAAATACTGTCAATACTCTGCTCAATGCTCATGGCGGACAGAGGCTGAGGTACGGACATTAATCTCATTCATACTTGCCGCCACTTTCATATGGACAACGTTTGTGAAAAATGGGGGACACATGGCAGGAGACTCCATAGACATGGGGCCGGGATTTGATGCTATCTTTGCGGGACCTGGAGCAGTTTCCCTGGGCAAGATCGTGACCATGACTCGGAGTCTACCGGAGCTCGCTAAAGAAACATGAGCTTGTGGCAACACCTGAAAAGCACATATTGGCCACTTTCATATGGACAATGTTTGTGAAAAGGGATTTGGCGCAGATCTTTCTTCGCGGGACAAAGGAGCATTTTCCCTAGGAAGACCGCGCACAGAGACTCGGAGGCTACCCAAGTGCCAGAAAGGCACATATTGGGACTTCTAAGGGAGAATTCTTTTAATGAAGACAACGCAAAGTAAGCAATTTAAGCTTTTTGTAGGAAAATACTGTCGGAAATGTTCGTAAGTAGCCATGCGGGTCACACCAGAATGTCCAGTATGGAAATGAACTGTGCACACACCCACTGAATATCCTGAAAATATACCAGATTTCAAACCCAAAAAGTACGTTTTTAAAGATACCAATACTGTTATCTGAAACATGGAGAGGCTTCTCTGTGATTTCAACTAACAGATTCTGCAAAACCACTCATTTTGAAAAAAAAAAAAAACCCTTCACACGAATGTTGTGCTGGAGACTTGTGTTCCTGGATCCCACGACCGTCACATATTACTGGCAGTGTCTTTTTCCTGTTTATACTGCAGACAAATCCTTGGCTGGCACACTTACCCCTGTCCCGCTCTGAAGTACCCAGAGGGGCATCCACAGAGGTAGCCCCCGTCGGTGTTGGAGCAGCCGAACTTGCAGGGGTTGGAGGAGGTGGAGCACTCGTTGACGTCGGAGCAGCCTCCGGACCCCTGCTCGTAGTTAAACCCGGTGGGACACATGCAGCGGAAACTGCCCAGAGTGTTGTGGCACGAAGCTCCGCCGCAGATCTGGGCGTTCAGGCACTCGTTCTCATCTGGGACAGAAAAGACAAAGGGCACGTCAACGCAAGGAAAGGACGGGGACAATACTGGGAAATGATTTTGTAAAGGCAATTGTGGAGGGGTTTGGAAATAAGATGATTTATTTTTAAAATGCATTCAAAATAGCAACCCGTGAATGCACACAACAAACAGAGGTGGGCCCAGTTTGAAAATACTGTACTTATAAGAGTAGTATGATTTAATCTGGCCCAGGACATGTAGAGCATAAATGTCTAGATGTAAGCAAAAAAAGTCCTCTAGCCCTTTCCTGTGAGCAGTTTTGATAAAAAAACAAAACAAAATGATCACTCCAGCTGCTAGGGGGCAGCCAAAACAAAAATGAAGGAATTCCACACTAGTCCAGCTCCAAGTGTGGAGTGAATGAATAATGGCTACAGTGCAGTACTTTGAGAAAGTGTAAGCCATATTATTATTTATTAGGCTACAGTCCTGTCTTTGACCAAATAAACTATTTGCTGAATTATCATAGTGCTCATTATTATTATTTATTAATTGGAAAATGTTTTCTCAATAGTATTGTCCAGTATATGGCGCGCAACCCGCTGTAGGAGCTGGATTTCGGCCCACAACCCAAAATAAGTTTGACACCTCTGGTCTATACCAAGGATAGAACAGAAAAATCTTCAGGACTCCAGCCAATATCAATGTTTTCTGTTAAATATCTTGAAAAGCTGCCACATTTCCTTTAAGGCGATGATGCATCTGAGCCAGTTCAGGTAAAAGTATGTGTAGCCTGGATTTGACCTGACACCGTTTTGAGAAATGGACATGTGCGGCGTCGGGGATGTGGTCGGGAAACTGTTTTTATGTAATTTCACACGTGGTCTAATACAGTTCACTTAACGGTGTGATCCAAGAGGAGGGCGGCCATGTTTTGTCTCAGCCTCTTGGAAAGATTGTGTTATTGGCAAAGACAGATCCTCTATAGAGATTTTTGGCCAGTTTGACACCCAATTGTGACAGATATTTAATATTACTTCCAGTGTATTGCACCTGTCACTCCCCACAGCACAGTCAGCTAAAAGTAGCCTCGGATAAAGTAAAAGTTAGACCATTGACTGTTTTAACCTTGGCTTGTTAAATGATGAAGAAGAAGAACCTGAAGAAGAGTTCTGCTCTCCTATTTCCATTAAATTTAGCTCAAGCCCCTTTGAATAACCAGATCTTCTAAAGATTCTGTGATGGACAGTGAGTAAATGGTACATGATCACTTCAAGGTTAAGGTTAAGATTAAGGCAACGGAACAGAACAGGTGTGATTTCTCTGACAATAGACAATAGATTTCTCTCTCTGACAAAGTTGGACTCTCTTGTTTCAAGATGCACAATATGTAAACTTTTGATCAAGCACATTTGGCTTGTATCTAGTGACAATAGCTGGCTTCAACCACTAACCATGAGTGAAATAAAGGTTTTCATGCTATTATTTATATTCTATGAAATTCATAAGTTTATATCTCTCACTCTTCCAAATCAAGTGATAAAAGTGTGCGGGCTCAGGTCAGGCTCATGTTTCCCGGTGAACTCTTACACACTGGTTCCATTGGTTTTGGCCTGTTCATTGGTCTTACCTACGCACTGGTTCCACTGGTAGTGCTGGAGGTATCCCTGAGGGCAGCTGCAGCGGTATCCTCCCACCAGGTTCTGACAGCCGTGTTGACACCTGTGGCTTCCGTCGCACTCGTCCGTATCTGCACAGGAGGAAGGCGGAGAAGAGTCATGCATCCTGAGCCACTTCCTGAGCGTGGACCTGGTGATCCCTACAATACTTTATCTCAACAGAGGCATGGCTTAATATTCTGGGGACTCTGTATAAATCATCTGAGTGGCCTGTACCTCATGCTTTTTTATGTGATTTTAGGCACTGAAGACGTTTTTTACTGCCCAGGCTGATGATGTATCTGAATATTGGACATAGGAAAGTAATGTTTATTTTTTTCTACTGATCCAATGGAGCTTAATCCTGAAATCTGCCCTTGTTCCTGAAGTAAATTTCCCATTCACTTTTTCTATGTTGGGGAAAAAATAATAATATTAAGAGTTTGAAATGCATTACTTTTAAAGATTCATCCTAAAATTTTGAATATCACTTTCACGACGGGCACCGGGCGGAGCCTACACTGTTGAGCTCCATACTTCAGGATGTTAAACAGCTAACCACTCTCAAGATTTTTAGATTTAGACTGTATCTATTTAAAGGGACAATGCATAATGATGAACATAGAAATATAACTATGCCAGATTTAGCCCCCATGGCTACTTTGCATCAAGGCCTTCACAACACCTACATCTGCCAACACTAAAAGACAAGAGTGTTGTGCTTTGTCTTTTTGTAATTGTACTGTAAAGGAGTCATTTAACAAGCATTTTCTCATGTGCAAAAGCGGATCAGCAGCAGAGTTATTTGTTTACATGTTTATTGTTTATTTGGTTGGGACAGTGCATGTTATGGAACACACATGAGACACATGCATGTAAACACACCACTCCGGATTGTGCAGGATCTGATATCACCAAGTATTTAAGAGTCCAGGGCCAATGTCAAAGTTGTTTGCCCAGGACCAATGTTACAGCAGCCAATCAGGGGTCAGTTGTGCTTGATAAGGGGAGGGACGGTCTGCTTTGAAAACTTGACATGTCATGACAAAGATTAAGTTTAGGAACCAGGGAAATCTTTAAGGTTAGGGCTAGGTTTAGGGTTAGGTTTAGGTGTATTTTCAGTCAATCCAACTCACAGATCTATCCAAAATTACAGCAGACCGTTCCCTGTTCCTAAACTTAACTTTTGTCACGACATCTCAAGCTTTCACCCCTGATTGGCCGGCTGTAACATTGGTCCTGGGCAAACAAACTTGGTGATATCAGATCGTGCCCGGATTGTAGCCTTGGGCTAATCTCCATCTGGCCCGGGATCGAAGCCGGGACCTTCTAGCTGTGAAGTACTAGTGCTAACCACTCTGCTACTGTCCCGCCCATTTGACCATTTATAACTCACACAGCATTCCCTCATTCACATATTTCATTTGAGGCCATAATACTGTAATGCATGCACATTCAAACGCTAAATTAGGAGAAACACACCCACAAAAACCTCTATGTTATTTTTCCAGTCTTGTTAAACGACCGAAAAGTCTTTTGAACATGTGTTTTGTTATTATTGTAGTTGCAGGTAATGTACTTTTTAACAGTTTTGTTATTTATATGGTGTGATTGTCACGTTAAGGACTTTCTGTCATGTCCTATCGACCATATGTCTGTCGTGCATATGTATTTCAGTACTTTTTTACAGGGGTATTTCTCCTGCCAACTGGTCCAGTTAAGAGCAGCAGTGGAACATATTACTATTCTGACCTTCGCAGCCCTGTCCGTTGGAGTCCAGGGTGAAGCCGCGTTGACAGTCACAGTTGAAGCTCCCGGGAGTGTTCTGGCACATGCCATTTGAGCCGCACAGATTCGGGTCAGAGGCACATTCGTTATTATCTGTGAAGAAGAGCAGCGCAGGAATGCTGATAATCGTTTTTTGGATCCAGTGGGAGGTTGGTGATGAGTGGACCAGAGCTATGAACGCTCAGTGGAGGATGGAAAGCAGTAATGTTACCACGTACAATTGTTTACTTGTAGTTCTTGAGTGATCTTTAAAGTATAATAAACAAGATAGACAGATAGATAGATGCTTATTTCCTAATTTATAAGTACAATTGGATATTTAATCTTATTTAGCAGCAATAAAAAGGTAAAATTATCTACAAATTAAGCCAATTTCTAGATTATGGCAGTGTGGGCTGGTCAGTATTTCTAATTGGTCTGAAAAAGTGTCTCGAATAGTAATCTTAAAATAACAACAACAAAATAATAAATGTGAGAATAGAATAAAGAAAGAAATCTGGATATAGGTACTCTGGAATATACATATCTTAGAATATGTACACATTTACAAGTATAAAATACAGAGATAAGATACTAATACTGAAAAATAGAATGATAGAACTTTGAAATTTTCAAACTACAATATATGAAGAGTTCTTTTGCAAAAGCAGACATCTCCATTTTGAATTCTTTGCCAAATTGTTTTAGATTTTTATCACCTTACTCTACAGGTGATACAAGTAAAACTAAAGTTGAATCAATTTGATCAAGAACAAGTAACTTAATATGTCTGATCCACTAATATGGATCTGGTTATTAAAAACAAAGCTACACAAAGGGAAAATCACAAGCAAATGTTGATTTTTGTAAATGGCACTTATCTGTTTTTGCAAATAAACTCTTCATATACAAAGATGAAGCAGCACGAAGATAGGAATAAATATATTAGAACTCAAGTCACAATTTCTCAAATGAAGGTAAAATATTCTTATATAAAGAGTGTAGTTACTAATATTAGCATTTTTTATTCAAATGTTTGCGAAATTAATGAGGAAAACATTACGCATTTAAAAAAAAAGAGTGATGTCATAATACTGGGGGGAGGGGGCCCGTGGAAGTGGAACCCAAGGTGGGGCAGGTGCTACTCACCGATGCAGGCCGTGTGGTGCTGAGTGAAGCCTGGGGGACATTTACAGGTGAAGCCTCCGATGGTGTTGACGCACAGGAACTGGCAGTTGTGCGTCTTCGTCGAACACTCGTCCAGATCTGAAAAGGACAGTTTATTTATTATTTAGATACTTTCATGGTCATAGCATGGCAACAACTGTCACTATGTGTGTTTGGTTGGTCCTGTCCACGCTCTTATTTAGCCACTAATGTGTGTATTTCACTTGTTGGCAGCACATATTACACATAAATTATTTCAACTCAAAATTAATTAATTGCAATTTTGACAACTATATCTTGCTGTAATAGTAGTTAAGGGAGATATTTTGGTTTTCTCACTAATCTGCCGAAGGTGGGAAGGATTACCTGTTTTCTAAATCTTAAACTTAAGAGGAGACACTGCAGGTGTTGATGTAATTCGCTCTCTTAACATAAAACCATCACCTGGAAACAAATAAATAACCTAATCTTTACAATAAGAAGTGTATCTCAGTGTGTCTGAGGAAAGTGAAGTTTTTAGCTCAAAAGAATAGATGGTTTGAGCGCGGACTAAAAGAAGCTATATTTGTTAAAAAAAGAGAATCCATCCATGAACCGGAATGGAGGACTTAGGTTTAATTTAGCACCTACTGTATAACCGTCTCTATGTCATGCTAATGAGGAGAGCCATAGAAAAGTGTGAACAGCCTTAAACAAAGCCCAGGGTAAGTCAATAGGAAGGTAACAAGCAGTAATTAGGCGTGAATAGGTTAAGATGTTTCTCTCCAACCTTTAGAACCAAGAGAGGTGGATTTAGAGGTTAACTCCTCCTACTGGTTCTTCATAACAGACCCACGAGCGTGTCAATTCTGCTCAATGCTGATGAAGTTCTTTGTATGAACATCCTACACTACAGAGTACAGATGAAGACTGAAGAATATTTGCCTACAACAATGATTCAACTTTTCTCCATAAAACTATATGGGAAATTGTAACTGCAATGAACATTTTCTCAAAATGCTATTTTCTCACATCGTAGCAACCAGTGTTAATTTGGTCGACGAAAATATTTAGTCATAATTTTAGTCACAGTAATATTTTTGCTGACTAAAATGAGACTAAAACTAAACGAAAGTTAGTTCATGAGACTAAAACTATGACTAAAATCTCCAGATATTTTCGTCGACTAAAAAAGACTAAATAAAAATGACAAGAAGGGACTAAAATGATCCAAACTTCAGTGACTTCAGTTTGAAAGAGCCTTGTATCATTTTAATTCAGCTCCAAAGGATCAGCTCTGTGTTTTGATCATGTGGGAGACACTTCATGAAGCAGAGAATATTATTAAATATGTTTGAAAACAATAATATAAATGTAAAGTTTAGTCAATATATCTCAAATTTAGTCGACTAAATTCACCCAGATTTTTTGTTGACTAAAATTAGACTAAAACTAACACAATTTCTTTTGACTAAATCTTGACTAAAATCAAATTCTATTTTCGTCAAAAGACTAAGACTAAAACTAAATTCAAATTTGCTGCCAAAATGAACACTGGTAGCAACAACATCTCCACTTTAGTAGCTCCTACCTACATAGACTCCAAACTTTCCAGTCTTGGACAACAATTTTTAGAGAGTTTGTTCAGAGGGATTTTTCTGAATTGAATGAATTCCTAATCTGATTTATTGAGTTTTGAACCCCCCAAAAAACAAGGCGAAATTAGAATTTAACTATTGAAAAACTAAATAAGAACACCAAGCCCTGGACACTATGGAGATGCGAATGCTGCGCTGGTCACTTGTAACCGTGTCAGAAGAGTCACGGCCCCTAGCACACAAAAGATGGTGTGATGGGGGCCTAAACACTTCCTCATGTTTATGTTAACAAAAGGTTCACTCAGTTTACATCTTTTCCCTGTTCACCAGCAGCGTCCCGCCTTAAACTTTAAAACGCACTGTGCAAGAACGAAGCGGAAGTGTCTTTATATGGGATGGTCTTGTAACCACTGCATCATGGTGACTCTGCCTTTGACCCAGAGATGACACAGACGGAGCAAGTACAAAGCGGGAGTGAGGGCAGGGACAAAGACTCTGGTAAACGGAGATGAAAAGAGCGTCTGAAACAGGAACAACAGTTGTTTAGGACTGACACAGAGACAGGTCCAGATGTTCTGTGTCTGACCAGAGCAGAGGCATCCACAGACCAGTCCTGTCTTGAGTTTGGAATGTGAGCTTGCGACCAGGACTTCTCTACAACAAAACTGCAATTTCTGTCAACTTAAGACGAGCTAGAAAAGTGAAAGAGATACAGTGTCTTATTCTCTGCTCATGGTACAAGAAAAAAAGAGGCAAATGTCCTAGTAGTTTATTTAGTTTGCAGTGGTGGAGAGTAAAAAGTACAAGTACATGTAAAACGTACAAATTATAGGTACTTTTACTTTACTTAAGTACATTTTAGGAGGAATACTTTTTACGTTTACTTCACTATATTTTAGAGCCTGTATCTGTACTTTCTACTGCGCTACATTTTTAAAATAAGGTGAAAAGTAAAAGTATTTTATTTTCAAAGTGATCTCGCTACGACAAACTGGTTTAGTCCCAGTTTAGACCTGGTTTAGTCCTGGTTTAGTCCTAGTTTATTCATGGTTTAGTCCTGGTTTAGACCTTGCTTCGTCCTGGTTTAGACCTGGTTTAGTCCTAGTTTAGACCTGGTTTAGTCCTAGTTTAGACCTGGTTTTGTCCTAGTATAGACCTGATTTAGTCATAGTTTAGACCTGGTTTATTTGTAGTTTAGACCTGGTTTTGTCCTGGTTTAGTCCTGATTTAGACCTGGTTTAGACCTTGCTTCGTCCTGGTTTAGACCTGGTTTAGTCCTAGTTTAGACCTGGTTTAGTCCTAGTTTAGACCTGGTTTTGTCCTAGTATAGACCTGATTTAGTCATAGTTTAGACCTGGTTTATTTGTAGTTTAGACCTGGCTTAGTGCTGGTTGAGTCCTGGTTTAGTCCTGGTTTAGACCTGGTTTAGTCCTGGTTTAGTCCTGGTTTAGACCTGGTTTAGTCCTGGTTTAGTCCTGGTTTAGACCTGGTTTGATTCAAAGGATTAAAACATTCCTGCACATTATACTCTTAAAAAATACTTTTACTTTTTACTTAAAGTGGATACTTTTATACTTTTACTTCAGTAGAAATGTTATCAGATACTTTTACTTTGGTCCTGTATGTGTACTTGAGTAAGAAGTCCATTGTTAGTGTGTACTGTACGTGTGTACTGTGTGGGAGGTCACCTCTGCAGCTCTTGCTGTCCTCCTGGAGGATGTATCCTCGTGGACATGAGCACTGGTACCCGCCCTCCGTGTTCTTACAGATGAAGTTACAGGGCTTAGGAGCCTGGATGCACTCGTCCACATCTACACACAGAGACAGAGGTGAGACACACACACACTTTGATCTCAGGGCCTGAAATTCCTCATGAGGAGCTAATGGGACGGGCAGAGAGGAGTCCACCCACCAACTGTGAGGCCCTTTCACAAGACGCCAGGAATGACACAGGGGGGAACCAGCAGTAAAATTGTCCATAAAGTTTAAGTGCTGAGGTCTGACCCACGCACAGAGAGAAGCCCAGTCTGCAGGTGCCTATGTTTAGTCCCAGATTAGGCCTATAGTCTGGATCTGCGCATGGTTTCATCCTGATTTGGACCAGGTTCAGTCCTGGTTAAGTTTTGGGTCAGTTCTGGATTATCTCTGGTTTAGTCCTCTGCAGGGGCTTGCTGGGACATTAATTCGGCCCAGGAGTTTTATCACTTTGAACAGCCCACAAGCGATCGATTCCCCACGATGTTTTTTTCTTTTTTACAATGGGCCACACACATGATCTGGGCCTGATGTATCTCCAGTCAGCAGCGCGACTAATACAAATTAGTCTCTTAGTTTTACACATCGCTAATGTTTTTTCAGCTCCTGCCTTTTCTCTGTCCACTGCACACAGAGACGCTGCTATCGCCAACTCCGGTGCAGCTTTGGACCATACCAACCCCACCTGAAAGTAACGCTATTCATGTCTAAAACAGCCCCTGCCCAGTTACAGCCTATAGGCCTATAACTTCACAAATGAGAGAATGCATTATCACATAACAATTTCTCTGGCGGCCCAAAAGTGACGTGCCCATTGGGAAACGTCCCGACTCCCAATTACCCAGCACGCCTCTGGATCCTCTTCATATCTTTGATTTACACCTAGTTTAAACAGGATGTAGTCCTGGTTTAATACTTGGTAAATTGGTTAATTCCTGGTTCAGTTTTGTTTTAGTCGTGGTTTATAAACTGGAAACATGACAAGAGCCAGATTGATAATGTGTATCACTCTCAGAGTTGAATATCAATCTGGGATTGCTACCATCTAATCCATTCAGGGAACGGAGAGACATTCAGCAGAATACATTGAGCTGATTTGTGAAAGCTCCGCTACAGCTGGTTTGTATAAAAGCACAAAGCACCTCTCACTGTTGTTTCACAAAGAAAATGGTGGATTGTGCTAAAACAGATTTGCGTTGCCATGTTTATTCTGCTTCAGCTCGGCACTTCTTGCGTTCGTAATATGCAGATATTTCATATTAATTTCATTATATTTTTTTATGCAGGAAAGATGTAAAAGAAAATCAGGCCTGGCTCAGTACAAAGTGATTTTCAGCAGGTTCCTGCTCTGCAGAACACACCACAACATGCATCAGGTCAACAATCTACAACACACACAAGAGGAGCGCTCTGATGTGAGGCGTCCGTCACTGGGGGTCGCAGCGATAGTGTTTCAGTCTTTTTGTGTTGGTGACTGTACTTTTCAAATGGTCACCGCCCTAAACCACAATACTGCCACGTGATTGGCCCAAACCACTGCTGGTTTGATGTGAATGGTGAGGCGGGAGTGGTTTGTGAACAAGGTTTATGAACTGGATCTTACCCACACACTGAGTCCCGCTGATGTCGGGGGTGTAGCCTTGTTTGCAGTTGCAGCTGTAGGACCCCAGAGTGTTGAGGCACTGTCCATTCTTACACAGATTTCCCATCACACGACACTCATCGATATCTGACAGAGGGAGAACAAATGTAAATATTATCTCTGTCAATCAATCTAAATATTTGTAAAAATGTATAAAGTACTTATAGAGCATTCAAGTAAGGACAACATACAGCGAAGAATATGTATTAGGGAGCACAATATGAGAATAAAATGTCACTAAATTAGGAAAATCATCACCAGGACTGAACTACTGCACATTTTTAATGTGTGAATTATGTGAAGACCTCAGTCATTTTGACAAACTGTGGCTCAGTGTGTATCGCGAAAATAATAATTTGGCAATGTATAATGAGCAGCTCTATAAATATCAGTCTATTAAATGTAATAATATATTACAACATTCAGAAGATGCAGAAGCTGCTGATGAGAGGATACAATGTCCTATCAAATGCTCAGTGTCTGTAGCTGTGATTTAAAGACTAAAAGGGAAAGCTCTATGACTCTTGTTGGAGCAGTTTAAGTCATTATTTATGGGGCATTTCCTTTACAACTCCTAAACGTCTGGAGGCCATTTTTCACCCACTGAACGATTTATCACCACTAATGTTTTGTTTACAGTTCACACTGCAGCTTTTGGATTTACGGTTTTCTCTTCAAGACATGACACCGCTTTTTAAAATCTGCAATAGATTAGACTTAATTTACTTGATGCACTTCCTTGACTTGCAGTAGGCACCGCTTCCCTTTTTACATCTTATTGTAATAAACAGTTATTAACCGGGAAAATCCACTGTGACAATGTGCCTGTGTGTGTGTGTGTGTGTTTCTTATCTCTAGATTACTTTATATTGTATTGTATGTGAAAAAAACAGTAATCCAGACATGAAAATTTGGTAAAAGGCATAAAACTGCTCCTCACTCCATGTTTCTGTCCAACTGAGAAAATGAGAAGAATGCCAAGACACAAGATTTACCAAAGTACAGCGCCCTCTAGTATAACCGATGTGACCCCCCACTCTCCCCGAGCAGTTTCACATCAGTATCAGATCAGCTGTACCTCTCCCATCCGTGGTGTAGCCAGGCCCTTGTGGACACATCTTCTTGTAGTGCGTGGTCCCGGGGAGAGGGCACAGCTCGCAGTTGTTGCCCCAGCCCCTCCCTCCGTCACAGCAGCACTCAGATTTGGTGACCATGACCCTGTTGCTGGACGTCATCTGGCACAGCGTGGTCAGCACCTCGGTGTAGCAGAAGCCCTCTCGGTTATCTACAGGAGGAGAAGGAAAGAGTAAGGTTAAGGTCATGACCTTTTCATCAACAAGATGGAGATTTGACCTTGTTATTGTTAATGAAGAAAACTGAGGAGGAGCAAACACAAAAAAAGAAAAGACAAAAGCTGCATTTCCATGGGAGCGGAGACCGGTTCATTTCAGGGGCAGTGTAGGCACCATATGGAAGATTTTCTGACATCACATTGTGGATTTTAAATGTCTTTTGAATGTCTTTTTAACACTGAAAAAACATACTTCCGTTACTACTTTTTCAGTTCAGTATTTTATGTTCAAAATGAAAATTTCAGCTTTTAAATATTTGCTTTATTATTTTTCAATCCATCAAATGCAACAGTCTAAATTTAAAGTAGAAATATTCAAAATAGTAAAATTTGCCCTTAACCTCTTAAGACCTAGAGTCCCTGAAAATGGGGACTTTTTTTTCAGACTGTTACTGACCTACGTGTTTTATATTCCAAAGTTGCAAATTAGTGACAGCTGATGTGGGATTATCCATTTCTGTTGTTATTTCATGCACCACAGGGAGGAAAAAGGCCTTTTTGTGGGAAAATGTGTGTGTTTTTTTCAGGCGGAAATTCATTCAAACCGATGGCAACCTCATTTTATTGTCAAACAGCATCATTTATTTTTATTTCACTTCCACCGTCATCTCTAAGCTCTACCAAATGTGTGGACACCAAGATTAGCCATGTGCACCTGGGATGTAAAGACATGATTTTTGGAGAAAAAGGCCTAGGGCTTAAGAGGTTAAAATATTCAATGTAAAAAGAATTCAAGCTCTTAAATTCAACAGAAGAAATTCGCAGAGAAAAATTCACGGCAAACATCCTGGACGTCAAGACCTGAGCAATCGATCCAGAGTCAAACCAACCTCTGTTTCATCAGGAAACTGTACAAGGACCGATCGAAATGATCCAATTGGACTCGTCAAAGCCTGAACTCCGCCTTCCTCATTTGTTAGTCCCGCCCACAAAAGACATCGGCCAATAGGAAACATCTTGAGTCTCTCCTTTTCAGTCTCTGGATTGATTGCTCAAGTCTCGATGTCCAGGAAGTTTGTTATGAATTGTTCACTAGGAATTTCACACTTTTCTATTATTTATTTTTTTTACTGTGAATTTTACACTTTGAATTTAGTCTTTTGTATTTGATGGATTGAAAAATAATAAAGTGAACATTTAAAAGGTGACATTTTCAACCACTGTGGCTATGACTGCACAACCAACCCTTTCCCCCCGGGTCAGACTTGGATAGCTCTGGTTTTCTTACGGATGTGAAGGAGTGAGAACATGAGACCCACGCCCTGATCCTGCACAGCCAGGTTCATTAGGTCTAGACAGACCCAGATAAACTCAACCACCAAAAGTCTGTGAGGTGAGATAGGATTTCTCCAAGTCAAAGATTCCACAGTCTCAATCGTGTTCTCACCCAGCTTACCCCCTCGTATCAAGGCCGAGATACTGAAAAGTCAGACAGGAAGTGATGTCGGAGAACAAGTCAAGTACAACTGCGACAAAATCCTGACCCACACTAGTCACGATCGGCTCTTTTGAACGGCTCTTTAATGTAAACAGTTCGAACCGGATCTCATTTATAAAACGGGGTGGATTTATTTTTTTTGTCAATTTCTTTACAGATGAAACTGAATAATACTCAAATTGCTACGTGATTTGCACTAAAAATTACTTGGCAAAGCTTTTGTTTCTTCTTTTCTTTACATGTAGATTTTACCTTTTACCTTTATTTACCTGACACAAATTTCAAAGGATAAAATCAATTTCCGCTATAAACATCAGTAATTTAAATCAAAAGTTGTGCCTCTCAGAAAATATGAGTTTTCTCACTGACTTCTGAAAAATAATTACATAAAATGTAATTTTATGAACAGCTCTTTGAATTGAACAGATCCCAAAGATTTGTCTCCCTTTAAAGAGCCAAGAATCTCATCACTAACCCACACTGTCTGATGTGTTTCTTCTGTACATACTGTAGTTAAGATTCACGCGTCTTTGATGATTGTGTTCAAAGAGAAAATACGGAGAAATTCTCTGACTAAAGGTTTACGGAAAGCAAAATACATACTTTTACATTTCTATATTTATTTAATGTTTGTTTTGATTGAAAACCGATTCATGATTCAGCCTATGTTATCACTGATCTTTATGCTGATACTGCATGTAAAAAAGTAATAAAATAGTAAATAGGCATTAGAATATTATTATTAGCCATACTGAAAGGAAACAAATTGGTGTTTTTTATATTTAGATGCTCCCTCTCATGGATTCACTATAATTACAAAAGCGTTACCTAAACAAAGCTCACTTCCAGTTTCACCTCAATGGCAGCGCTGCACATGGTTCTTTTGGGACTCTTCCTTTGTCAGCGTTATGGAATTATCCTGTATAGTCAGCTTTCACCTCGACTTGGACATGTGAAGGTGGGTAAGATTTGGATCATTTAACACAAGTGGCTGACTCCATGTGTTTTTGGTGGATTTATCACTGGACGCCGTTTCTTCAGTCTTCACCGGTGAGTGCGCTCCGTTTGGACACATATGCACCACAGCTCATGAGACGTGACAGCGGTTTCAAGAACTATCTCATCTTATCTTTACCGTGGGCCCTAGCATTCTTTCCACTAAACCTACTGTGAGCTTCTAGAACTGTAGTAATTGTAAAACCGGTTAATCTTGACATCCCTACGTAGGAGAAAAGCTAGCAGTGATCCCTCTGTAGGTCAGTGGCCTTATTTTAGCCGCTAATCAGAGAAGACAATGGAGACAGCCAGGAAGCAGTGATAGAGAGTGGAGACGATCACTGATCAACTAAACCAACTAAACCAAAGCTTGAAAGTACACACTCAAACAAGCAACAGCCACCAAGACTAAAACGTAAAATCTTTAACCTCTTAAGCCCGTGGCTGTTTTTTCCGAATTTGGTTTACTATTCTCTGAAAGGCTTTTAAAATGTCTAAAATGTTCATATTGCTTCAGTGGGGAGTAACTAAATTCATGTATTTAAATACGTGTTCAGAATACTCATTTAGAGTAACTGTATTCAGGTACAAATACTCTCTCATGTGAGGGTGTTTCGAATACAGTTACTTTTCAAATACCAGAGGAATACAGAGAGAGAGAGAGAGAGGAAGGAGAGAGAGAGAGGGAGAGAGAGAGAGACAGAGAGAGGGGGGGAGAGAGGGGAAGGAGAGAGGGAGTGGAAGAAAAGAGGGAGAGAGAAAGGAGAGAGAGAAAAAGAAGAGAGAGAGAGGAAGGAGAGAGAGAGAAAGAAGAAACAGAGAGAGAGGAAGAAAAGAGGGAGAGAGGAAGGAGAGAGAGAGGAAGA
>OMNZ01049222.1:19286-39385 GCA_900303255.1 Lesueurigobius sanzi | reverse complement strand
ATTAATACTTGTAATCATGTGTAATCCAGAGGTGGAAGAAGTACTCAATATTCTTACTGAAGTAAAAGTACAGATACAGGACCAAAAATGTACTTAAGTAAAAGTATCTGATAAAATTTCTACTTAAGTAAAAGTATAAAAGTATCCATTGTAAAATGTACTTTATAAGTGAAAAGTTAAAGTATGTTTTTAAGAGTTTACTGTGCAGGATTTTTTATTCCTTTGAATCAAACCAGGACTAAACGAGTAAACCACAAAACCAGGACTAATCAAGGTCTAAACCATGTCTAAACCAGGACTAAACCAGGTCTAAACCAGGACTAAACCAGGACTAAACCTGGACTAAACCAGGACTAAAACAGGTCTAAAACAGGACTAAAACAGGACTAAACCAGGACTAAACCAGGTCTAAACCAGGTCTAAACCAGGACTAAACCAGGACTAAACCAGGTCTAAACCAGGTCTAAACCAGGTCTAAACCAGGACTAAACCAGGTCTAAACCAGGTCTAAACCAGGTCTAAACCAGGTCTAAACCAGGACTAAACCAGGACTAAACCAGAACTAAACCAGGACAAAACTGGGACTAAACCAGGTCTAAACCAGGACAAAACTGGGACTAAACCAGGGCTAAACCAGGACAAAACCAGGACTAAAACAGGTCTAAAACAGGTCTAAAACAGGACAAAACTAGGACTAAACCAAGTCTAAAACAGGACTAAACCAGGTCTAAACCAGGTCTAAACCAGGTCTAAACCAGGTCTAAACCAGGACTAAACCAGGTCTAAACCAGGTCTAAACCAGGACTAAACCAGGTCTAAACCAGGACTAAACAAGGTCTAAACCATGTCTAAACCAGGACTAAACCAGGTCTAAACCAGGATTAACCAGGTCTAAACCAGGACTAATCAAGGTCTAAACCAGGACTAATCAAGGTCTAAACCATGTCTAAACCAGGACTAAACCAGGTCTAAACCAGGTTTAAACCAGGACTAATCAAGGTCTAAACCATGTCTAAACAAGGTCTAAAGGAGTAAACCACTAAACCAAGTCTAAACTGGGACTAAACCAGGACTAAACCACAACTAAACCAGGACTAAACCAGTGACCAAACCAGGTCTAAACCAGATCTAAACAAGGTCTAAAGGAGTAAACCACTAAACCAAGTCTAAACTGGGACTAAACCAGTTTGTCAAAGAAAACTAACTATATAATAAAATCATTTTACTTTTAACCCAATTTAAAAAATGTAGTGAAGTATAAAGTACAGATACAGGCTCTAAAATGTAGTGAAGTAAAAGTAAAAAGTATTAGTCATAAAATGAACTGCTCTGATTTGATTGGCTGATCTGATGAACATATTATTTATGTGGGCGTAGACTGTAAGGTTAATATAGAATAATAATGTAATTTTTTGCTGTGATGTGGTCTGTTTGGAGTTGTGGTGTGGATGAAGCCACTCACTTCCTGCCCTGTGGGTCCAGTGAACAGAAGATGACTGTATTGACAGCATAGTGCCTCCTGAAGAACAACCTGCCAACACAAAAGGAGAAAGCTTAAACACTTGTTCTGTACAGATAAGTGAACAGGCTCCCGCTTGTGTGACTACTCACTTCCTCTGGTTGTCTGTGAGGGTGATGCCCTGCGCTGACACTTTGAAGTGGACCGCAGTGGACGGAGCAGGAGGGTCCTTAGCCAGGGTCACAGTAGTGGCTTTCTGAACAGCCTGTAGTCCAGTCAGAGACTCCAGCTCCACAGAGCCCAGGTACCACACGTTACAGGCTGGGCAGGGTACAGCAAAGTTAGTAAAAGTAATAGACATAGCAAAAAGCATGAGCGTCAATAATAATATGTTACCTGCTCCTTGTTTGAGAAGTTCAGCAGCTGAATTTGTTGCTGTCTGTGAATTGGAATCATTCAGCTCTTCCATTGGATCTAAAATCATTCAGAGTAATATATGAATGTATTTTACTTTTCAGAGTTATGAATGATGATGTTGATTGAGTACCTCTGTCGGGCAGAATGAGTTTGCATGGCAGAGCCAGAGGGGTGATGGAGTGCTGACATACCAGAGCTGTAAGGCTTCCTGTAACAATATCAAGACATGACTCTTTACGGGGTTGCACTGTAGCTTGATGACCAGTAGGTGGAGGCAGAGGAAACTTTACTTTTCACACAAGGTTTGCTGAATGTCTCTGTTCTGGTGAGCCATTAAAGTCTACACTATCAATGCTTGCCTTTATTGGACTGCTGCAAGTGCAAGTTGAGCATAATTTACTGGGCGCACATATTGTACACTAAAAAGTAATCTAAGATTGATAAAGTAGATCAGTTTCCAGTATTAAACAGTTACTGCATAAAGTTCACCATTATGACATGTGAGTATTCAACAATAGCACTCATACCAAAGTAGGGCTCGTTGGGACAGCCTTTGAGACGCACTCCTTTCTGTGTGCACTCAATCAGGAAGTGCCTGACCAGCTCATTGGACATGTCTCCCACTACAGAGTAACAGATACATCAAAGGTCATAAAAATAAAAAGTACCATAACATCTTGTTGTGACAACATGTACAGTATATGTTCTCTACATACCCTTCTTAGTTTGCTGCATCACAGATGGAGGAGGCGTGGCCACCTTCATAGCCAACCCATATGCCCCACGAAATGAATGACTGTCTCTGACGATGAAAAAACCTGGTTCTTTGTCCTTTAGAATAGCGATTGCTGCTCAGGGGTCAACACCAGGGGAAACAGAGATAAGCTACAGTTAGAAGAATACCACGTTTGTTTTGTATAAAATAAAACATTTGCACAATAGTCTATTATTAGCTCTTTGTTGAGATTTGTTGTCCAAGGCCAATATTTACCTTGGTCCCTGGAAATGTCAGGCTTATACCAAAACTTGGACGTGTCCTGAACAAACTTCACAGTGTCTTGTTTATTGCCGAACTCTGCAAAACAAATATAAAGCCTAAATGAGGATTGACTTTTACTTTTAAGACTGTACTAAAAATGAGTTCACACAAAACCCAACAATGAAAGGTTTTAGATGTTGCGATCAAATCTTGAAGAAACAACATTATTCTGCTATTATAATCTATGTTCAGTGTTTGGCAATGAAGCAAGTGTAATTTGAGCGTACCAGGTCCTGGTGACGGGGCCCCTCCATACCCCCTGAGCGGGTCTGGACTCATGGATGCTGAGAAAGGTAGACTGAGGCTGCTGCCACTGTGAGGGCTGGAGAAGCCACTTAAGGAAGGAGAGTGTGATCCCAGGTCACCCACCTCCCCTCCCCTCCTCTTCTCAGGCAGCAGAGGGGGTAAGCCTCCATCCCCAATCAGTCCCAGCCCCCCCAGGCCCTCCATGGCCTCTAATAAGCTGTGCTCAAGCCCACCATTCCCCAACAGTGAGGTGAAGTCTGTGCTGTCGGTCTGTGTGCCACCCAAAAACTTCAGCGCGCCCCGGGGAGAGCTGTGCGCTTTCGGGGAGCTGAGGGACAGAGGGGGCGAAGGCTGGGAGGGACCAGGAGAGTTTAGGGAGTTTGGACTTCGGTCGTGCCACGCTGGAGGAGGAGTCGAGCTGTGAGGCAAAAACACGCCACTGTCAGATGGGAAATACATAATAAGTAAGTCAGTTGTTTTGTTCTGTCTCTGCCATTTCGTCAAAATAACAATTACCAGTAGCTCTCAGCCACTTTCCAAGTACTAGAGGTGGTCAATATATCGTCTACAAGGTAATATGGAAGTTGTTGTTTGGAAGATACACATTTCCATTATTGAGTAGATCGTCAAAGTCAAGAAATGAACAAAAAGCTGACAAAAACCGCTGCTAAAAATGAAAATATATTTGATGTGTAATGTCCCAAAAAGGGTATACAGTAATGATGCTTTGTCTGCACTTTTTTAATACAATTACAAGCAAGTTTTTATTTGTTTTTACAACTTTTAACTTACACTCAGGTTAACAATCTATTTCTGGATATCGAGAAAGTCCCCGGAGATACACATTTTTGTTAATATCGCGCACCCATATTCCCATGTAGCTCCCCAAAGGCTTTCTACATTTCTGCACAAACTTGATGATATAAATTTGATTACTGTCGACGTCACAGCTCGTATGTATCCCGTCATTATGCCTTTTCTCTACTGTATGGGCACCAAGGGTCTGGTTTAGGTGTTCAATTGCAAATACTTTATTTCATACAGTAGTTGCACCTGATTTATCATTACAAACGGTTAGCAGTACCACCTCATAAAACAATTGACCTATTAAATGCACTATACCTGATATTTTTTTTTTGCTATTAGTGGGACATTGTGTTTTGATCCCTCCTTTAGTATATTCTAAACTCAGACATCTGTGGAAAAATTGCTTTGCATGTAAATGTTTTTTGTTTACAGGCTACTTTTCTTGCATTTCTGAAATGTGCTCATAAAAATGTGCTCATAAAATCTTATCCACGAAGAAATTGTATTTTAGAAACGTGTTTGGACAGTTAAGTTACATCACTATCAATTTAATTCCCTCTTTCATTATTTGTAATGAAAAAATCAGGTATAGTGCCTTTAAATCAGAACTGAAGTGGGTCAAATATGGTTCTAAAACAGACCTAAATTCTGGGTGTAAACTATTTCGTAACCATCTGTGTCAGGTCAACTTCTGGTTTCCTCTTAAGAGACCCACGAACCTGTTAAATCTTTATTCGCTGAGGAAGATCTTTGGAGTAAGATCGAAACGTCCTGCACTTCAACTACAGAGTACAGATGAAGACTGAAGAATCTTTGTCTACCATAATTCTTAACCAGAGCTACACCTAACTTAAATGCATTACTAAACCATCAATGAAGTCATCTCTAATTAAAATGAATAGTCCAAGTAGCACCTGAAGAAGCACCGCAGTTTGAGAACCACAGAACTCTTTAAAATACGCAGACATTTCCACAGCCACCCTTTAATTATAGCTGATAAGGCGTTCTATTACTCACACGACAAACCTGCATTATACCTGTCTGTGTGCGGGAGGGGACTATTCGACGACACCGAGTACATGGAGCCGAAAATCCTCTGACAGGACGCAGGGGTGGCGTCTCCTTCAGTCGAGCCGCTGGCATGGTTCACACTGTCCAGGAAACTCCGGGAATCTGACCAAAAGGGAATAAAAAAGACACTTACTATACGTTAGAGGCATGCACCAGGTGTAGCGTGAATTCCCAGGATATGACTCTGCCTTTTCCATAAACTGTACTAACTGCCTGCATACCAGCGCCTCGTGTTTGTTTTCGTTGGTGCCATTCTCTTGTTATCTTTAAGAGGAAACACACCTGTCCTGTCAACTTGTACATCCAGGGATTTCTATAGCGTGCTTTAAGGCCGCACTGTGTAACATTTCAGCCATAAATACAAGCTTTCATTTCAATGCTTGTGTTCTTGTTGATGAAAAATACCATCTTTACTGTGTGCTCTCCTCAGAAATGACTTGGGATAGTGCTGGATGTGAGACATCACTAGCTTGCTTCCATGGGTATGTTGCGGCTTTTCTTTGACTATAGATAGCCAAACATAAGGCTAAAACATGTCCGGTCTCTTTCCCAAGGCTTTATTTTAATAATCAGTCGAATAAACAGAATTGTCTGTGTCTAGCAGAGAATATTTTCACACGTGTTGCTGCACTTTGTGAGCCGACCCCAGGCTCTAGTTTTTGACTTTTAGACATTTAGTTCTGTCCAAATGCACTCACTCCAAAAGCGGCGCCATCCTGACAAAATATCGCAAATTCACTGAAGTCTTCCATCGGACTGAGATTTTTAAATTTTTTGCTAAAACAAAAAATGCATGGGACTTATAAATGTGCAGAAGTTCAGTTTTAGTTATGACTTTCCAAATTTAGTACATTTTTTGGCCTTGGTTTGGTTCTGATTTAGTGTTTTTGGAGTCTTCTTTTGAAAAAGATATTACAACTGCTTATCCAAGTATCGCAATAATATCGTTATCGTGATATTGCACCCCTGTATCGCATATCGCAACTTTTTTCAATATCGTGCAGCCCTACTGACAACAATCAGCTGTATGCCCATGACAACAGGCCTCACGTGCTCTCTACCATGTTATGTGGTGGTCATTTCTCTCTCATGTGGATCAATACAGAGAAGCTGATGAGTGTGATCAAAATGCACTTCAATTGGAAGAAGACAAAGCTTTATTGGGAAGATAGAGGCGTAGAGGGGGACAGACCACGTTACAGACCACGTGACAGCTGGTAAAAGTATTATTCCAAATGTTCAGGCTTGTAATAATAATAATAATTAAAGCCGCAAGCGGCATTTAACGGCCCTCGCCATAGCCCTGTCCAGAGGGGGCGCTGCGTGCCCCTTTCCCCCCTCAATGTTATATTATAAATTATTACGATTTTTTGGTAAAACGCTGTCTGTGAAAACTGATACATATTCTACCATGTTAAAATACAGGAATCGCAATGAAATGTCCGACTGCGCTGCACAAAAACTGTAAGTGCTTTCCCAATAATTTGGCTAACATTTGATTCCACATGTCTCCAGATCATGTTCACCAAATTTGAGGTGATTCGGAGAAACGCTCCGCACACTCCCGTACAGTCACAACGTTCCATTTTCTATGGGCCGGGGGCGTGCACGTTCCTCGACTCAAAAGTACCGCTCTCATGTCAAGAGCCCCTTTGGGTCGACCTAACCAGTACCAGTGTGAAAACAACCTTAGAAGCAGGTTCAGGCTCGCTGGCATGTTTGTTCATTTATCAAGGTTCAGCTGCTCCTGTGCCATATCTATTATAACCTGGAATGTTCCACAGTCTGTCTTTAGAACAATTCTTAAATCCATCAGAAAAATGTAATCTCTAATCAAATGACACATTTTTGAAAGCTTTGGCTTTACATTCTTAAAGATGACTTCTGTGGGAGAAGATGGTCCTGACACCGACGCTGTCATGGGCTGCTATGATCTCAGTAACAAATGCAGTGATTCATAGCACATTTTTTCTATGAATTTAGGGGAGTTTGGTAAATTACAAGCCCAGAGGGTTGTGAGGGGGGTGAAGGTGGGTTACAGGGGGGTAAAGGAGCGTTGAATGGCCAAACATCCTCAACATGACATCCTGACATTCTGACAACAGTGTGTGTCATTCAGCAAACATGAGGGCAGGCCTCTGGCAGGCTGTGAAGTGCCCTGAGTCACTGTGAACACTGAACAACCACTATTATAAAGGGCTCCTTGTACTGGCCCCTTCTATCCGCCTTATACTCTACAACCATTCAAGGACTCTGTGATAAAGGAACTTTCTCCTGCCATGCTTTGATATAATAAGAGTCGATTACAGACTGACATGCACTAATGAGCTTTTAACCATATGTTTCTCCTAGGTCTTTAGACCTGGTTTCATAATGGTTCTGTTTTAGTTCTTCTCTATTCCAGTGCTACTTTTTGTTTGGTATTGAATAAATTACTTGGTTAAATCCAAGCTTTATATTCATTTAGACTTGAATTTGTTAATTTAAGGGGTAGATAAAACCATTTTCTGAGATGGCAAACGGTTTCAAGCAATTATTTCCGGGCAATGGATTAGGTGCAAACATGTTCCAGGGTTTATGTAACGTGACACTGAGATATGTGTTTTAAATGAACACAATTTGGCTCTGATTTTCCCATAGCTGGACTCATCCCCTGCTACGCTGCCTACATTATCCATGGTGTATCACATGTCCTTAAGTGTGAACTCAGAGACAGCTGTTGTAAAGCTCCGACAACACCGTGTTAAAGCATAAACATTCTGACTGTCTTCAGAACACCAACATCTTGCCCACATGCATTTCGGTTTCATTTGATACAAAATTGCACAATCCAATCACAAGAACCTCTGAGGCATTTGGAATAACTGGATGCTGATCACAAACATTTGGAGACAAGGAGATGTTGCTTCATTAAAATTAATTTCTTCTTAGAAACATTTAGTATTGCTGGCGGCAGCTGCAGCAGAAAAGCTGTATTCGTAAACCAGAGATCATGGACAAACAATTAGTCTTTTTTTCTCTGTCAGAAGGAAACAAAATAAGTTTGAACTGACTGACCAAATTAACTCGACTGGATCGGACTTGACTACAGACTGAAAATGTATTTTAATGTTTCTGTTATTGTTGTTCTTACTTTTATTGAATGTTCTTACATTATTACAAATTGAATAAAGCTGCCCACACACTACAGGGTTTAAAATCTTTTGAGATTTAAAATCTGTGCACAGACCACACACACTTAAGGACAGACACAAGGAAATCCTCTAGTGTGTGGGGAGCTTAAGTTGCCAAATGAGTGTGGTTTTTATACGCTCTTCTGACTGCATACACCGTAACAACACACATACTGTGCTATTCGTTCGGACTTGTCAATGTTGTGCTAATACCACGTCACAATGAATGAACGACAGGTTGCCCTCAACTTGAACTTTGTAGGTTCACAGGCCAAGCGCCTTGAGCAGGTTGCAAACAGCAGCCTCCAGCCTTTTGCATCATTGAACAAAGTCAATACATGGAGTGGCCTTAGGAATCAAGGACAGTTTACATTAGCCCTGCACAATATGACCAAAATAAATTAATAAATAAGATAGTGAGTAGGGCCAGGCGATATTAAAAAATGTGCGATATGCTATAAGCAGAATTGTGCTGGAAGTAAACACAAACAGAGGGAATGTGCTTCTGGTGGATCCCTTAAGTTTCCCACACTTTGCTGACAGTTTTCTCTGGGGAGGACTCGTAGAAAGCAGCTAAAGTGTTCCCACGGCTGATTCTCCTCACTGTGGTTCGCCGCTCCACCACCCGTTTCAGCTCATCCGGTTAATTACAGGACAGTCATCACCACGGCAACACCAGGCTGACCCCACGGCCACCTCTGACCTTCAGCCAGACTGTGCTCAATGTGTTCACCTTTGGTTCACTGTTCGACCTGCATAATGCCAGTGTATCCATGCCGACTTTAATGATCCCTGTAGGGAAATTCATTCTTGAGCAGCTAATGGTCAGAATCACCTGGCCCGGAGGATTTTACCTAATGTGCATGTTTTAGGTTGATGGGGGAAACCGGAGCACCCGGAAGAAACCCATCCAGACACAGATGAAACATGTAAACTCCACACAGAAAGGCAGCACGGGCCGGGAATCGAACCCGGGACCTTCTTGCTGTGAGGCAAGAGTGGAAGGAAGCTACTAGCAAAATAAATATACAGTTGTGCACAAAAGTTTACTCTGGCAGAATGTTAGGGTATGCTTACCTTAAACTTATAACTTAAACTTATACTATAAACTTCATCATAAGAAGCCACAATATATCACAAAATCTTGAAGGTTGTCTATCTGACTAAGATACCGTACAAAAAACGTGGAATATTTTAGTTTTAATCATGATTTTTTATGAATTTAGTTCCATATTAATAACGTTTCTCTGATCCTGATTTTGTTTTGTATTTTTGAAAGTCTTGTTTGACACAAATTGATGAAAAACAAACCTCTCATGACCTTTGTATACATTTGATGGAATATTCTTTGAAATAAATCAAAATTTTGATTTATTTGAAACATATTGTATATTAACAATGGACTAATAGTAGTTTCTTGCTCTAATGGACTTACCATTGAAACCTTTTGGCTTCTCTTTATGTCATTATTGGACACAGACCTGTCATTCTGGCCTCTACGTGTTTGTCTAAAATGTTACACTGTCCTATTTTTTTTTTCCCCTTTCGCTATTTTCATTTATATTTTTGTCCTATTTTAAATAAGGGTGCCGCTCCAAAAACCCAGCCACACAGCGAGCACAACTGAGCCACTGTTAGCCCACACTGAGTGCAATGGGGGAAGCCACGCCCCTCATGTCCATTGACAATATACAGTCTATGATTTGAAATCCAAAACATCCAGAACAGAGGCACCACATTCATCACAATCAAAATATTCATACAGGAAGTGTTCAATTGAGTCTAGAGACAATCACAAACTGTAAAGTGTACATTGATTTTGTACATTTTTCTCTTGTTGCTCACTCTTGTTGCTGATGGAGGGAGCGCGTGGCCACAGAAAAACCACTAAAAAGCGGAGTGTTTTAAGGAAACAATTCAAAAAAGAATGTGCGTACGCCATTTTAGACATCTGACTTTACACGTTTCATTTGCCAACAACAGCATTAACTCCTTGCTTCTAAAAACACTCGAGTTAGTGCTGAATAATTAGACTTTTTCCACATTAACTTTATCAACAGTGCTTCTGTCCCCTTCTCTCTCCCTCTTTCAGGCCCAGCGCAGTGTGAGCACAAAGCCTCCTCAGTTCAGGTCGGACCAGGCATAACCAGTTCCAGATGGCATCGGACCATGTGGGCACCGCTGCCACCCTGCACTGGTATAGCCCCCGTCACAAACAAAGCAACAAACTCACCTCCGCTTACTTCTATTCTGGGCCCAGAATGCGATATAATGAATCAATTAAACCGCCGCAGACTTTTTTATAGAGGTAATATTTTCCATATTCCTCCATGGGGCAGGTTGGCAGTTGCATAAGCAGCTTGGAATGAAAGAATAACAGCAGAAATGCAAAGTGATGAGAAGCAGAAGTCCTGTGTAGTGTCGGGCAGAGGGGAGCACTCCGCTTTTCATTCCCAGCTGTGTCATAAATGTACATATTCCAATAATGATCATACTCTTCCGAATAAAAATGTCTTACCAAAACACTACTATTGGAAGACTAGCAATAAAGGATGAAAAGTAAGACGGGGGATGGCAAAAACGTATAAGGGCTGTATTTTTTATTGACTCTCAATATAGAATCTTTTTGAGTGACAATTTAGATTTACATCTACGTGTCTACAGCAGGCCAGAGACGAGGGCTTACATCTGTTTGACTGTATGATTAACTGAGTCCCTGGTTCTCAACTTAAGGGTCGGAACAAGTTTGGTGCACGACATCGTAGGCAAAGATTCTTCAGTCTTCATCTGTACTCGTAGTTGAAGTGTAGGACGTTTCGATCTATGTCCAAAGATCTTCCTCAGCAAAATGAGACGTAACACGCCCCTGGGTCTCTTAAGAGGAAACCAGGAGCAGGACATTTTCAATTTCAATCAAATGTCACAGGGCCTTTAGAAGTTTAGCGAAAAGAGACATGGAGCTGAATTGTGTTGATGTAACGTTAATGTTAAAGGCCCTATGCTTGATTTGTTTTTGTTGAAATGAAATAGGGAAGGAAAGTTTAAAATGTTAGTTCCCAATGTTCCTGGCGTATTTTTAACATCCCAGTTCTTCACAGAGTTTATGAGCATGTTTCGCACCTTTCAGGGTCACTTCCCAGGTTCACTGTCACATTAATGCTAACAGAAGCTAGCCTATGAGCTCACAATTGAAAAAAGAAATCATTACATAGACAGTCTTTTTTTCCCCACAAACCATGAATCCTCAATATGCTGAAGGATGAAACTAATTCCATTTCAGTACTAGTAAAATAAATCAGGTACAGGGCCTTTAAGGTGAACTTCATTGATCTCTTTAGGGAAATGTGTCCTCAACATCTGGCTCATCCGCCCAGTGACCTATCTCCAAATATCAGGCCAGGCAAATGGTCAGAATCACCTGGCTGGAGGATTCACCTATTATGCATGTTTTGTATATGACGTTCAAATCGAATTTTGGAGCAGAACAAGTCATTACTGACTGAATCTGTCATATATTGTTCACAATATTCATTTTACGATCAGTTTTGTTTGTAGCATAACTCAGAATATTAAAGAAAAATATCTTAAATTGAACAACTGTAGTCCTGTAAAAACATGTACTAAATAAACCTTTTTTTTTTTGCAGCGTCCTCCCTCTGACAGACCGAGGTGGACCTGGTCTGTTCCAATTGTGGACAGAGATCACAGAGCGATGCTGCGTCTCTGGACAGAGAGAGGGGGCGGCTGGGGAAAAGAGCAGCTCTCAGAGGGAGGAAGACACCTGCTGTCACCATACGGCCCACATTACACACCCACAAGGATTACATTATCAAAGGTAAAAGTTCAAGTGCTCTTACCCACCCCAGTGTTTCCCGAGCATATGTGAGCACTCAGCAGAAAGCACCATTTATATTAGATTAATTTTATGACCTTAAGAATGTTTTCATAGTTTGAAATGAAAACATTATTTCACATAAAAAGCTATCATACAATTAAGTAGATTATTTATTTGTCTACTGTCTTTAAAACAATCTCCTGTACTCAAGTTAAGGGGGACAGATCTATTCTATATCCACATGTACAGCAGCACACATCTATAGCAATAGAGCAAATCTAGCCAAAGAAGACAACAAATCAGTGTTCATATTGTGTCGGTTCCTACCCTGGTCTGGTTAAATCCTGTAAGTCTAAATTTATTAATAATAATTGATTAGAATGTGTACAATTGACCGCCTAGGCCTGAAATTTGAAAAGTAAGTAATATAAAATAGAACAAATTCTAAAGTCCATCCCTTTGCTGATCTCAGTAACCAATCAGAATCCCTGTTGCCATAACTTTGATCAATGGGAGGAGTCTTCCTCTGAGCCAGCCTGTCAATCAACTCGCATGCTTTTTTGTCAGCAGCCAGTGTGAGCACATGCACAGGGAACAAGCGTTCAGGTCCATTCATGAGGGGAGGGAGCTAGATTGTTTACTTGAAACTTGTCCTTCTCTCTCTCTTCTCTTTTACCAATCTTACAGACTTCTACTTTAACCATAAAGGGCAAGCATCTAGCATAAACTCTTTGCAAAATTAAACTAGGACTCACTGCATGCTCAACAGATAAAGTACCCCCCAAATACAAACTATCCATGTCACCAAAAGGTTACCGCCCCCTTCTGGGTGAAACCAGAGGCCACGTACATTAAGATGACTGGAGAGACATCGGCAGAAACCTTCGTCAGAATATTTTATGTGTTTTATTTATTTATCTAATATGAAAGGGATGCAAAGGAAGAGATTTGTTGCTCCTGAGAATTCACAGAGAGGACAGTTAACAGTTTACAGTGGGCGAAAGTTAGCAGGAAATTCAATTTCAGACTTCAATCGGTCAAAAACGAAGCAATATTATACCGTAAAAGAATGCAAAAGTACACAGTTACATAGGCAAACTACTACAACCTTAGATTTTATGAAATTAAGCTATGAACTGTTTAGCCGCTATGAAATACATGGCTTGAAGTGTAGGCTATCAGACACCCCCACTGTGGGGAGCCCTCCACCCCCGACAGAGGCAAGCTCTTCCCTTCTGCCTTTTGTGGAGATTGAACAGAGTGAATTGAGTTTGTAGGCGAATGCTCTACTATTGAGCCACTGCCGCTCACCTTTTGCGTCCATCTGCATCATGACGGACAGAATTAGAAACACAATCCACCCTCTTTTCCATCGGTTAATAAATGTAAGGCTAAAGGGCCCATCAATCCAGCAGCTGGCCTCAGTAAATATCAATCAGGCCCCCGTCCTGCTGTGTGTCTCCTCCTCCTCCTCCCTCAAAGCCTTGATCAGAGACGGGGCGAGGTAGCGGGCGTCCGTCTGTAAATCAGCCAGGACCCGTTCCCTCTGGCTTTTCAGACGGACAGCTTTATCGACTTCACTGGAGTGGCGGGGCGGTGGAGTGGCCGAGTTATTATGAGTATGCAGAAGAGGGAGTGAAGAAAAACACTCGGAGACAAGTGGCTGAGGGAGAGACGGGGCGAAGGGCAAGTGTAAAATAGTCCTGGCTGTCAAAGTGGAAGAATTTTGGGATGAAACGATTTATGGAGTCGACGCTGCGGCCAAGGTTTCGCCTGACGGAGGAGCCAGAATTCTGTGAAAATCGGCGCAATCCTCTCAATCCAAAGCGGGACGCATCACTTTGTCTGGAGGAGAATAAAAAGACGTTTTCCACATGTAAAGACAGTCTGAGCTGTACAAATGTTCCAGACATTTGATCATGTTTTGAAGCTGAAATAAAAAAGTGCTCATTCCGTGCCTGTCTGGAGAAGTGATCAAAATCGTAAGCGGTTCTCCTGGTGCTTTTGTGTGTTATAATGAAGGGAATAAAGTGCCAGTTTGGCGCTTGGGCATATAATACAACTGTTAATGCCTGTGTGAGAAACAAGCTCCTCTATTCTCTCTTGTACATCCTTTTCTGTATTCTAACCTGCAGTCAAAAGCAACCAATCAACTACATCATTCCCATATTAGCTTCCAACACATCGTCACCTACTGCAATGCTGAATTTTGCTTCCAATATCTCTCAAGTGCCACATTGGCCATCGGAAATCTAATCAAAGAAAGAGGTTTTAACTTTTCCATATCGGTTTTAAATGAGGAGTTAATGATTCTCTTTCCATGGCCTTTGAAGAGGAACTGGCCTTCTGTCCACCGCGTAGTCAACATTTTCCATCCTCGTGGTTTGATTTTTCTGACTCTTTGCCCTTCATTTCCTGGAGTGCTATTGGAGTGAAACCCTTCTCACACTCCTCAAGAATCCATGTGATCAGACTGCATTACAACTATATGCATCATATTTAAACAGAATGTGTATAATGTCAAATAAGATTACCGGACTTCACAATTTGGTGCAACAGACATTCGCTCCTCTCTCATACACAATGGTGAATGGTGGAAATCCGCTTTTGTAGCCACAGCTGCCCCGGGGCATAGCGACGGAGGCATGGCTCACATTCTGCCAGGACCTCTTCAACCACCATCTAATCCATATAACAAGCAAGGCGAGCGCAATGTCTGACCGAACAATGACTGAGGAAAGCTGCTGTTCAACCACCAACCATCTGGTCATGGGGCAACTGCTCAACTTCCTGACTCTGCTATGCTTTTTGTTACTTGGAAGGTGATTGAGAACTTTGCAGATTGCTTTCTCGGTGACTAAAAGCTTTCACTACTGATTAGGGCTGGGATTTCTTTAGAAAGCAAATTTTGATATCTGGTGGGTTTTGAGACTGCAAAAGACTGAAAAAACTAATCAATCAAACTATCAAATAAATGATAAAAACACTAAAAGAAACAGTATTTTATAGAATAAATGACCATTACTGTTCTGTTTTATGTTTCTACAACAAAAACTAACAATCAAACGTGAGTATAAATGATTTGATTTGAGAATATTAGTCTTGTTTAGAGCAGTTTAGACATGTCATCTACATTATTTGGCTTATTTCATGACAATTTTTTCGGTTTCTAAGGCAATCTCGCTTGAAACTGCCAAAAGGACAAGACCAATTTTCTTACCCCATTGGCAAATAAATTGAAATAGAAAAGGAAATAAGTAGAAACCTATTGAAACAAGTCAAAAACACCTTAGAACAAGTGGTTAGAATGAGGCCAAATGAGCCACTAAAACTTTAACTAGTCAAAACAAATTTTGATAAATAAGAAGAGTTTGGGTATTTTAAACTTATCTAGTTATTTACTTTTTGTGTAGATGACAAATAATTTAGTAGGAATTGAAAAAAGTATCATTCAGGTATCGGTATCATAAACCAAGTATCGTTAAAGTTATAGTATCGAGAAAAAAAAAAGAATGATACCCAGCCCTACTGATGCACAAAAAGGGACAAAGTGTTATCCATCAATTGCTGACCTTTGTATTTAAAGGACCTACAGTATATACGTACGACTACCTCAAACTGATTTCCTAATCTAAACTTTTCTTCACAGGGATGAGTTTATAAGCACGCCTCGCAATTTTCAGGGTCACTGTAGCAACAATGTTTACAAAAACATGTTGCTTCTTGAGCCAAAAAGCTTCATAAATAGATACACACACACACAGTGACATTTCACAGATGTCTACCAAGTTACTGGAAAAAACACAACAAAAAAACAAATTCAAGAGAAAAACGAAGAACCAAGGCACTCCTCCCGCATTGTAATTCTCTATTTACATTTTCTAAAAAGCCTTTATTGTACTGGGCTTACATATTAAAATGTTTTGTTGCTTGTTTTCTTCCACGCACATCGGCTCCAACAAGCCTTTTTTAAGAAGTTCTTCATAAGTGACTTCTGTTTTCTGTACGCCAAATAGTACCTTCTCCCAAAAAATACTTTTGTGGTACTGACTTCCTGAGTGCTTTGTGTCCAGTTTCTCTCAAAAAAACCCCCAACAAATTCATTCAACTGCCAGGAAAAGTATGAAGCACAGAACCTTTAATGCAACTAACACCAAACTTCCAATCTCCAGTATCTGCACTCTCTTTGTTAAATCCACTGAAAAAGAACAGGAAAACGGCCTCGGTTAACCACCAAATACATCCACAGCTCCTGACGTCATGCTCGAAGCCGAAACTGCCTTTTAAACGGAGTGAGGTCATGCGTGCGGCAATGGAACAAACCGCCTCATCTCCCCGGCAGAGGGGCTACGGTCCCACTGCTGTATCCCCCCGCGCTAGATCAGCAACAAAAAGCCCTTTAAACACTATCGCACAACACAGGGGCCGAGATGTACGACCCGCGGACATGGCAGAAACATTCCTGAAAGTGACTGCGAATACCATGAGCCTGGAGGAGACCAGCGCGCCCTCATTAAAACTCCCGGGAGTGACACTGCGTAAACAACAGGAAAGCATAGGAAATCACATGGAGAGAGGAGGAAGCCATAAGTAACAAGCAGAGAAGGTGTTAAAAGTCTAAAAAAAAAGTTGGAACAAAGGCCACCATTGTGTGCATTATCAATAGGTACAAAGAGTAGGTGTTTGTAGTTGAATTTTCTGCTTTGCTTTTTGGCATATTGGTAGTATCTCCTAATAATGCACATAACTAGCTTTTGTAAAATAATGAATAGGAGCAACACTTTGAGTTCATTACAGCCCTCCCATATACGCTTTCTCATACAATGCCCGCATAGTATCCGCTACAACAACTCATGCAACACTTCAGTCAAGCCATTCATCACGCAATTTACCGGCATGACCGACTGTAACCGATTCTGCTCAGAGGCATGTTGACTTAAGCAAGCACGTGCATTCTTCGGAGCGCGGGTACATACCGAGCGATGCGGTCATGATGCTCCCTCAGACGGTCCTGATCTCCCCTCCGCTTTCCCCTCTCCTCGGCGCGCCAACGAAACTTCCCCCCGTAATCTAAGCGCGTGTATTTCTGTTGTTAAAAGCGAGCCCCCATGGCCGGCTCTTTTCCCCCCGACTTGTTATGACACTAGCCGGACTCTCGTATGGAGGGTGGGACAGAGGCAGAGGAGGAGGAGGAGGAGAAGAAGAAGAGAGAGGTAGGGAATGTCACCCCCCCCCCCCACCAGCACCAGCACCACCACCAACACCACCCTCCCACTTCAAACTCCGACTACAGCCCCCCTCCCTTTTCCTCAACTCGCTGACCACTGAGTATTGTTCCTACCCGGCTACTGCCAGCGACTTTCACCCAATCAGAGCGGATTCCAGCAGGGGTCAGGGGTTACATGTGGCCTTTTATGGGCCGCTGAGAGGCAATGGTGGGTAGCGGAGCGGTCGGGGAAGGGGGGTCGGTTTCTATGGCTTCTCTGTCAGGGCATGCGTCTCTCCTCTCCCACCATCTGGTCAACGCACAAACCCCACAAAGGCACGCAGACACGCGGGGTCTCATCTGTCCGGCCACTTCGTAAATCACGGAAAAAGCTGCTGGTTGAATTGTCTGAAGTGGACTTTTGTTTTCAGACCAAAGCCATGTTGTGCAGCCCCTCGAGCGGCAGGAAATGGGCTCGTCATAGGGACTGGTGATTAAGTCATCGTCACATCGCAAAAAATAATAACTAGAGGTCGGGCTACAGTAAACAGGAACAAACAAAACAACAACAAAACATATAAGCAAACTGATGAATGACTAACTTACAAGAACAATTATTTTCATGAAGTCAATTGGTAAATAAATGGCAGTATGGTCTTCTAATAGTATAGAGTTGTGCTCAAAAATGTACATATCCTTTTAATCTTTTGGCCACATTTCATAGCATATGAATGATAACACAAAAATCTTCTTTCCCGCTCATGGTTAGTGGTTGTGTGAAGCCATTTATTGCCAAAGAACTGAGTTTACTCTTTTGAAATCATAATGAAACAGAAACTACTCAAATGTCCCTGATCGAACGTTTACATGACCTTCAACAACTGCCAGGTAAATTGTCCAGGAGCAAAGAAAAACTCGCTTCAGCTGAAATGCAGGACTCTCCGACAAAACTGGACTCTCTGAGAAAAACGTATGTTTGTTTCAATAGGCACAATATATAAACTTTTGGCTAGTTTCTAGTTGAGAAGTGTAAACAAACAGGTTTTTTTGATAATAAATGGCTTCACGCGACCACTTTTATTTTGGTATGTAAACTTTTGAGCACAACTAAGTATAGTATCCAACAGTTAGCACTCTCACCTCCCGGCAAGAAAGTCTCAGGTTTGGTTCCTGGAGTTGGAAGGAGTTTTATGTGATGAGTTTGCATGTTCTTTGCGTGTCTGCTTGGGTTTCCATTGGTTGGTCTGATTTCTCCCACCAAAAACATGTAGGCTACTATCGGGGCCAAAACTCCCCTGAAATTCTGTATTTTTTATTAGTTTTTATAGTTCAATAAAGGTAGAATGGAGGACACTAACATAATTGATTATTTCTTTACCTCTATTCTATACTATAAAAATAAGACTACTCAGCTACTGCTCACTTACAACACCCCTTAAGTACCAAGTTAGCCTACTGTAGATTACAATTCCAACCGTTTCAGAAATACGTGTACATTATTCAGCTCTCCCACTCTCTTTACGATGTGAGAAGTGCCTCCGCAGCCGCCTCCTGGTACTTTCTCCTGACCTGTGACCCTGAGGTTGAGACAGTCAAGTGTTTGTCTGCGGCCCATCTGCCGGAGCTAAAGAGCAGCTCATAACACGGACATTCCTCGGGCTGAATCCCACTTCCTCCGGCCCGGGCCACTCCTGTACTGTATATACATGTTTGTTTTCCCTGCACCACATGTACACACAGGACACTCACTTATGTAATATTTCACATGTGGCCCGCATGAGGAAATGAAAGTTCATACACTCTGCGAGACGGCAGGTATCTTTGACTTTTAAAGCGGTCTAAAAATGTGGAAGGAAAAGGAAATTGCATATGCATTCCTCTGGTGGTTTTGGTGCATGTTTGTTACTGCAGAGCGGATCGTCTCCAGAGTGTGAGTGAGAATCTTATTCTGGTGCAACTAGGTGGAGGGATCAGCCTATTGTGCATGTTTGAGGTCAATGGAGGAAACCAGAGCAAAGAGCAGCCAATCGAAATCCCCCTAAACACAGGGAGAACATGCAAATTCTGATCTACACAGAAATAGGACTTTCCTCAATATATTGTATCGGCAATACTGTATATCGTTAAGGAGCACTTATCGTATCGAGGCAATTAAATGTGCTTTTTTTAGCCCATGGTTTATTCATAACACATCACAACACGCTCACTAACTACTGCAACTACTATCTATAAGATCATTTTTCTTCAGTTTGGAATTTGTATTGTATTATGGACGCTGTATCGGGATATACTTGTATCGGGGTACATATCGGGGACCCTGTATATCAGGATATGTATCGTATCGTGAAGTTGTTGGCAATACCCAGCCCTACACAGAAAGGCCTCATCTTGTCCATGAATAATACACTGCAAAACTGAATAAAACATTTTTTTTAAATGCTATTAATTTGAGTAGGTAGGTAACATTGTCTGCCTGTCTTTTTTTGCACTTGAAATAAGGAGAAAATCATCATATTGCACCTAAAATAAGACTAGATATCTAATTGCACTCAATAAATGGCAATTGATTAAAAAAGAGTGTTATTCCACTGGCTTTTTTAGATTGAAAGTTAATGAGAATTACTCAAATTTAGACAAAATATTCTTAGTTCCAGCAATTTTAACTTCAAGATATCATTTTTAACAGTGTGTGGACCTTCATGTTGTGAGAGTGCTAACCACAGTGCTGCTCTCTTAGCCCCTAGAAGGAAATTTGTCCCCCGAATTAGAACCGCCTTTGCTGTATGGAGGCAGTGGAGATCAATATACAGATTTAGGGTTTCCGCTGGGCATTAAATGTATTGTGT
>OMNZ01049222.1:6134-19266 GCA_900303255.1 Lesueurigobius sanzi | reverse complement strand
AACATTACATTTGACTTGCATTAACCCTGAATTCTCCACAAGATAAATAAAAGAAAAAGCAACTAACTGGCTGCAATCAAAGATACTTCCAAAAATGGCTCATGGTTATTCTCCACAGTACTGCCATTTTGATGTTCCACCCAGCTGGCTACTACAGTATTTCATGAAAACAAAACAAAAAAATCTGTAAACAAAGACCAACGCTTTAATCGTGGCCCAACTGTCCAGACAGTGATTTGTCTAATGTGGGAAACAGGAAGCCCCTGTCCGCCGCCCAGACTGAGGAAAGATATGTCTTTTGTTAATTCTTCTGCCCATCCCGCCAAAAGAAGAAAGAGTCTGTTGTTTTCAGTGTGTGCAATATTAGATTTTATTATTCCATTACCTTTCATCTGTCCTCTTTGTCTTCACACGTTTATACAATGACCACACAGTCAGTCTATCCATAATTTGAAGTTTCCTGTTTGAGCTATAACAATATCATCAACAATTAAAGTGTGTGAATAGAAAAAGTCTCCAGCCCCAATGAGATGTTGGGAAAAAAAGACTTTCTGAGTATCTAAAGCAGGTCTACAGGACTAACACAAACCTGAGCAAAACTGTCTCTAAATTTGAATGAACCAAATCTGACTACCAGTTGAAGCAGCCTGCGTACATGGTTTGATGTCGAAGCATAAAGGTTAGTTTCCCATAACTCTGGGAGCACCGCGGCCTCTAATCCCAGCGCGGTAATGCTCTTTGTCGCTTTGAAAGTCCATCTGATGTCTTGTTAGCTCTCACTGCACCATTTCACCCATCACTTACGGTAAGCTGCTGGTTTATAGCTGTTTTTAGTAAATTAACTAGAACTCCTTGTCAGATGAAAACAGTGTAGCTATTGCAAATGTAGTTGCTACTTCTCGTTTCATCTGTGTCAGGTGACGTCAACAGATCCAACTTTATGAAGCAAATGGTCGGCCGATATGTGCAGTAAAGGCGAGACGCTACACACGAAAATCCCTCAAAAAATCTACTTGAAAACGTTCTTGCTGACATAAATATGAGAAGATTGTATTGTGAGTATTTGTGTGTGCGTATACAATGTTTTCAAATGGAAATAAGGTATTGTATATGTCTAAAAATGACCAAAAAAGACTTTCTTTGTGGTGACAAAATTTGAATAATGAAAATAGCCAGGTTTGAAATGTATGCAGTATTTGAAAGAGGGATTTTGGATGACTTGTTTAGTTTTTCAAAAGGCAAGTCAAAAATGTACAAATTAATATTTTTCAAATCTCAATAAATCAGGCTATGGAATAAGACATTGAAAAATCCTTTTGAAAAAAAAACCTTCAATCCTTCCAGACTGGAACGTTTGGAGTCTGTAGGTGCTACTTGGATAATGGAGAAATATGGAGGACTAAACTGCCAAAATACAACAAATGCTGAGATTGAAAAAAATATATATATTATTACTAACTTTTCTTCTTCTTTTCAATTCAATCAATTTATTTTTATTTTTCCCCATTATCACAACAGGAGTCATCACAAAGGATGTTACAGACACCTAAAACCTGCACCATTTCACTGACCATTTTTATTTTGTGCTTAAAACAAAAAAATATATAAAGCCTTATTATTATCTCCCATGGCAAACAGGTCCCAGGTGACAGGTCAGATATGATCAAGGTTATGTCGCCCAGAGGTGGGGGAGCGTTGTGGGGCGACCCACCACCTGCAGGAGGAGCCATAAGGGACTGGTGCAATGAGATCTGGGCAGCTCGGACCACTGCCCCCGCGACCGCAACGGAAAGCTGAAGAAGTGGGATGGTTTTAAGCACAAAGGAGATGTGTAATAATTATTATACTTTTTTTTTTTTTTTTTTACCTCAGCATTTGTAGTGATATTTTAATAATTAATTGCCAATGTGGAGATTTATTTATGTATTATTTTGGCAGTTTTATCCCCCATAGAAAAACATTGAATCAGTGCAATAATTATACACCCTATTGTGAAGATTAGGCCCACGTTAAAGAGGACAAACTGACCTAAAGATAAATATTTTTGCCCACAGTGTCTCCATTTAAAAACAATATAAAGTGGAATTATCTGGAAATATTTATCAATTTCCTATTTTTCTATGTTACAGCAATAATCAGTCAATCTCAGAACTGCTGTTGGCCCTGGGTGACCTGGGTGGAGTAAGTCATCTCGACAATCAAGGTCTTGTTTAAATCTATTTTAGAAAGGCCTTTTCCCCCATATATCATGCCATCACTCACATGTCGACAGGAGAGATCTCAGGAAATAGCCACTAAGATAAGATACGCAAAGCAGCTTGAAATGAGCTGTCTTTTAACACCAGGCTAAATTCTTAGTACAGCTGTGGGCTTCGTATCTTCCTAGGTACAGTTCCCTCCGGATAACCCCACAAACAAAGGACCCTCCCCTCTCCCCTGTCCCCTCCCTGAACAGGACGTGAGAGGACATCCTGCCAGCAGTGGTCTCTTCCTCTGTTACCGTCCACTATTATTAGCAGGCCTCCCGAGTCAGCTGTCCTGGGCCTGGCAGGACAGCCAAAACAATTTGAAAACAAATATTTACCAGATGTTTGGTTAAGTCAACAGTTATATAATGTACACACTGACCATGATTCGGATTGATTTACAGCTCTAAGCTTTCAAATAAAATGAGTTCTGTTATTAGGGACAGTTCATTAATTATGCACCCTAATCGAAGGGTTACAATATTTAGTTTATTTCATGGTCTGCAATAAAAATGTTTATTATTGCAATAGTTTCTGAAGAAGTATATTGCACTCAGTTTGAAATGTGTTATTGTGACTGGCCTGACCACACCAGGTAAAACAGAAGCTGCAGTTACAGTCATCACAATATGGTCTTTAGCAAACCTTCATTTCATCTGGCACTACTGTTACACTCAACCTCATCATAATAACCATTAGTTATATTTTGCAGTGGATTGCACACCAATGGCCTAAACATTACATTTCAAGTCCATTATTTTTGAGTCAATTAAATAAAGTCATGAGTCAGTGTTACTTTCAAATATACTAATGATATTTTACCCTAAATACCTCCCAAGCATTTATTTAGCTTTTCAAGTATTACCATATCCATAACAGGTCTACAGCAGGACTAAACTAGGACTGTAACTTCTATAACTAGGACTTATCCCTGACTTAAGTGGCATTACTGACTGACTGACAGATATGAGAAAAATGTATTCTTCTTTAATTCAAAGTTTTCTTATTAAAATAAGGCAGTTCAGGCATAAAAATGTCCAAAATCTGCTTTTTTTTGCAACAAAATCTAAATGAGGAGCGTGTTACGAGGAAACCAAGGTTGCCATCTTTTCCTCAATGAACGCAGTGAGGAGTCGGCGAAAGGTGGCAGACGTTTACTAATTTCTTGAGAAAATCTGAAGATGCAAAAAAGAAAAAAAAAATACACAATGCTTCTGAACTACACAATGCTTCAGACAGGCACCATACTACGGTTCATGCATAGACACAGGACCCCTTTTTATTTTATTTTTTCCCACCAGAAATGGTTTTGATGTGTAGTTAGGAAGTCCCTCTGAGTGTCTGAAGGGTTGGAATGATTATTTATTGTTTTTGAGAGTGTGTTTGTGGGAGATCATAAACCGGCTCTAATATCCTATTGGAATGTTGTAAACAGATAAAAAGTCATATTCCTTGAAAAAGGGGTAGAATATGAATTTTCAATAAGTTAAACACTGGAAAAAAAAAGTGATGTGTCTGTGTATGTGTGGTGCCCCCCGCACCACACATACACAGACACATCACTCTTTTTTTTTTTCACAACCAATCACAAAATTGCCCTGAAAAGCGTACTCCCTCTCTCCTTCTTTCACTGTCTCCTTCATGTTCACACCACCTCAGTTCAAGAGTGTAGAGTTTTGTGGCACCTAAAGGGTTCATCTTTCATGGTAATTTAGGAAAGCTGCATAACATTTTAAAGAGAACCCCTTCACAAAACCAATAAAAATCCAAATTTGAAGATTTTATGGCCGTGTAAAGGTAGACTTTTCTTAACAGGACACAAGGGTTAAGGGAGAAAACCAGCCAAAAATCAAAAAATTGGCCACCATAAATCATTTATGTTTTCACCTGCCACCTGAAGCATCCACCAGGAGTAGTTTGGGAACCAGTGATATAGAGATTAAGAATATTACAAAGCTTTATGTCTTTTTGAATTCAACAGGAGAGTCAAACATTCAGAAGCATGTCTACTGCAGGAGGGCAGGGCAATTAATCAAATTAATAAAAAAAATGTATTCATGATTACGATAATCACGTGGTGAGCTTTAATTGTCAAGGCAACTGGCCAATCCATCCGCAGAAAAAAACATGCGGCGGCCACTTGTTGTCACTAGTAATTACAAATCTAGTCCAGTAGGTGGCGGTAAATGCTCAGTTGTTTCTAGTTACATGTTCCATAGCGTCTGCAAAATCAAAACAGCAAAAGATGACCTGCAGTTTCCCCCAAATATTGGAGCACAGCACTAAGGAACAGGAGTATTTCTTCACGATTTATACTCCAATGGAACAGGTAGGTCAGAGATGCTTTTTCTAGTGAACAATTGTTAGTAAACTTAATCTGTGGGTGGAGAGGTGCCCATTTCTGCTTCTATAGTGGAAAGTTAGCAGTTAGCACGCAGTTTAGAAGTGATGTAGCAATACAACCAGGGCCACCTTAATGTACCCATAGGCCCCGGGGCTTACCCAGGATTGTAGGCCCCCCCCTCAGCGCCAACCCTAACCCTAAATCCCACAAAATGGAGTTACCATCATTCGTGGTTCCACCTCTGGTTGAGCTTGTTGGTTAGCTCAGGCATGTAGTTCATCAGCTCTTTATCACAACGCTCTTTCTCCATTTGCACCGTTCTCTTACGTGCACCGCTTTAGAACTTTTTCTTCCACAACATTTCTGGTTGCTAGCCCATTGGATAAGGCGGCTCTGAATACAACAGGATTGGGTCCGTGCCCTGCAATCTGTATAATCACGGTACTATAGTTAAGCCCATATTTATTTTTATTCTTATTAAGACAAAAATCATTCAATATGGGGACATTTTTTTCATAATCGCCCAGCCCTATACTGCAGGACTATGCTTAAAGTAAACTTAATAGAGCATCGTTCCCAAAGCTATTTACATTTACAGTCAACCCCTGTCTGGCAGTAATTAGTCCAAGTGTTTGTGCTCAACATTCACTGCTACGGCCTGTACGGCACAAACAAACTCTCAGGAACATGTACCTTGTGTCCAGCTGTTTTGTTCCCACTGCCCACCGCTCCGAATCTGGGAAAACCCTGAGAAATGTTTCACTGGAAAGAACAGGGAAAGCAACGATAAGATAGACGGCAAACCAAACATTTACACCCATTTATAGAAGAGGTGAGAAAGTCTATATCTTACCATAGGGCGTTGTAGGGGACACTGGGAAGGACGGCGTTGGTGGCACCAGGTCAACGCTCAGTGTTTGTCCACCGTAGTCCACACTGTTGGTTTTGTAGAGGCTCCCATGCTGCGGGAAATAGAGGAAAAGTAATGTAATGTTATGAGGTGACAAGCCCACACATAGACGCACACACCACCAGCAGCAGCAGACATCTTGTGATCTGTACATGGCCACGGCCTGTGTTTTGGTGTAAACAATTGGACTATTCATGCCACTTTGCTGCGAGGAGTAGAACGAAAGCGATTATGAAGGCAAGTAAAACACGAAAGGAAAGAGAAAATACGATATATTCGCCAAATAAAGTGTTATGTCAGCGCTTGTTTCAGTCAATTTGGTCACATCATTTCAAATACAATGTTATCCATCGATGAGTCATGTCTTTTGGTGCTTACGTTTTTAATGGTTGTTGAGGGAATGGGAAAACATAATATTTCACAGCATATTTTTACACTGTATAAGAGTCAAGATAGCAAATAGCCTCCAAACCTTTGGGGCAATCATGTACTGTTGCTAAATATAACCGGATGAACAATATAAACTGCATCCTAGCTTTTTCATGTGACATAGTTAGATTCTACTCACAAATAATGCCTCTAAAAGTTCCCAATGTTTACTCAAGATTATGTTTTAATACTCATTGCCAACATATTACATAACTACTCTCCGCTAAAGTGTAAGAGCACAGTAAAAAGTAGGGCACGGCCTTATGCTGATAAAAATTGCGATCTCATTCCTGTGACTATTGTCTATTTTGGTGATATTGTCATATATCACCAAATATCAGGTTTTGAGGCAGTTCACTCTCTTAATTATATATAAACTTTCACCTTGAAACAAATAAATGACCTAATATTGTTTAATCATTGCACAGATTCCACATTTGTCTGGGAAATTGTAACCTCAATGACCATTTTCTCAAGATGCATTTTTCTTACATCTCCACTTTAGTAGCTCCTACAGACTCCAAACTTCCCAGTCTTGTATTTAACAACACTTTGAAGGTTTGTTCAGAGGGATTTCTCGATATTTAATTCCTAGCCTGATTTATTGAGTTTTGGACACCGAAAAACGAAGGGAAATTTGAATATTTACAGATTTATTCACTAATAACTAGCTTATTCAAAAAACTAAACACGATATTCAAAAAATTCCCCTGAACAAATCAACAAGATAAAATCATAAATTTAAACCTGATTTAGATTTTGTTGCCAATAATATAGGCATAATTTGGGCGGCACGGTAGCACAGCGGTTAGCGCTTGTGCTTCACAGCTAGAAGGTCCCGGGTTCGATCGCCGGGCCAGGACGGGGCCTTTCTGTGTGGAGTTTGCATGTTATCCCCGTGTCTGCGTAGGTTTCCTCTGGGTGCTCCGGTTTCCCCTACCACTAAAAACATGTACAATAGATCAGGATGAATGATAGTGTATGAGTGTGGGACAACGGATGCAAATTAGCTCAAGGCTACAATCCGGAGTGGTGTGTTTACATGCATGGTTCTCATGTGTGTTCATTAACATGCACTGTCCCAACCAAATAAACAATAAATAAAAATAAATAAAGATAAATATTTTCTCAAGAATGTTGTGAACATTCATAAGCAGCAGATATAAGCTTTAGATACTTTCAAAGACAATGCAAAGATATGATACATTCCTTATAGTTGATATTCACTTGATTTATACATTTTAATATTACTTTTACTTTTTGTGTGATACTGTCCTAAGAGCTGTTGTGACAAGTAAATTTCTCCATTGTGAGATCAATAAAAAACTATCTTATCTTATCTTATCGTTCTTCTATGAATATAATTTTCAAGTGATTTACCTGCGATGTGAATGACGGGCTGGAGAGCACAGCGGGGGAGTTCCTCAGACTCTGGGCTCTCAACTCAGGACTGTAGGCACCGCAGTAGTCCGTCATATCACTGAACTGCTTCTGCTGCTTCCATCCTGCAAACAGATAGATCCAAAACAGCTTAACATTTCTGAGGGGGAAAAGTATAGGTAGTAGGTGTATGGTGAGAATTGTTTTATATACAGTACACTGAATAGCCCAAAAAAAAAGTCTCCACAAAAAAGACGTTAGACCGCCTTTCGCTGTGGCATTGTTTCAGTAAGTTTCTTCTGTATCACACAAATAGATAAGTAGATCATTGATATAGAAGACATTTAAACAGTTAAGTAACTAGAAGACAAGATGAACAACATTCAGAAATGGTTTCAGTAAGCTTCTGCAATTTCAAAATACTACCATCTATCCTACCAATACTTCCATCTAAGGATGTCACGATTCAAGACTTTTGAGTCACGATTATTGTGAAAAAAAAAAGATTTTTTGAAATCTTTTTCACTTCGTTTTTACCACGACGTAACAAATGCAGCTCTCACATAGTTCATTTGGGACTCTCCCTTTAGCAACATTATGCAGTTATGCAAAGATGGATACAATTTTCTTTCTGCACATTGGATTATTTAACCTGTCACTGACTTCATGTATGTTTGGTCAAACGCTGGCTGCCATTTCATCAGCCTTTACCATTGAGTGCATTCAGTTTACGCACTACGACGGCTCATGGGAAACAACTATTTAGCCTGGGTCCTGACATTCTCACTCTCATTAAAACCAACTGTGAGCTTTTACAACCACGGCAATCGTGAAACCGGTTAATCTTGGCATCCATATGACCAAAGCGCAAAGCCTTCTCCAGCACATCCCAAAGATTATCAGAGGAGTTAAGATCTGCTGATCTCATTATTTGGGTACATAGTGTTGCTGAACATAAAACTGACCTCAGAATATACATTGAGGCAGGACATGCAGGGTTCTCACTCTTTACTTGAGATTATTTTCCAGGTAATCTCCAAGATTTCCCATGACATTTAAAAGTGCAAAAATACACAAAAACATTATGATTGCATATTTCTCGGTCCTCTCTGCCCTCCTCACTCACCAGCACCCCCTGTGGATGCGATATACCTAGAGCCTGCAGCTTTTGGGTCTGAAGGGATTCATGCTTAGACTTGTAAAGTATATGTTTTCTTGGAAACATGGTAAAATGGGGGGTTTGGGAGTCCTCCCCTGGGAAAAATTTTATCTAGAAGTAACTTTTTCCTGTATTCTGGAGCAGAATGAGCTAGTCTTTAGTCTGGTGGTGGCCAAAGTATCGCTTACATTTATTTTAAACAGATAAGCAAAGGGAAATATTTTCAACGACATTTGACATTTTTTGTAATTTTCCATGTGTTTTCCACGACTAGAAAAGGGGTAGGTAATTTTACAGGTTTTGCAAGGTTTTCCAGGTAGAGTGGGAACCCTGAGTCATGTTTTTCTCTCTGCAACCATTCAAACTGCATTTTCGGTTTACAGTATTTGGGATTTATCTTGCGGCCCTCAACTCACCTGTTATCAAACCTGAAAACAAGCTCCACACAACAAAGGCTAATAGTTATGTCTAGTGAGTAGTGACTGTACGTTAGGTTCACTGACCAGAACCAGGTGGAGGCTGTGTTTGTCATGCTGTGCCCCAGACAAAAGCGCCTATCACTAAGTTCATCAGCAGAGGCGTATATATAGCTCCCACCAGGTCAGTGCTGTGTGACTAAGGTAGACTTTAGTGTGAACAGATGGTGGAACATCACGGTGTCTTATCTGGAAAACATCTGTTAGAACAATCAGGGCCCCGTTTCAGACGCTATTGTGCTCACTGCAACAGATAGCACCACACAAAAACTGAACGCACAAATAGTTAGTTTAAATGACTCAAATGCAGCATATTTATCTAAATTTGAGATGTTCGACTAGTTGACATTTATACGTTAATTCTTGTCCCATTGGCAGTTTTATTTTCTTATTTCAAGCGAGAATACCATAGAATCAATCATGAAACAAGCCAAATAATCTAGATGACAGCAGTAAATATGTCTAATCTAGTCAAAACCGTTCAAACCAACATTAATAGTCTCAAATCAAGGCATTTTAACATGCTTGACTTTTAGTTTTTGCCGTGTGCTAAACAGACTTAAAACCAAATGAACTGAGTGGTGTTTTATTTGATTTGTTCATGTTTGAGGACATGTCTTCTCTTTTTTACAGTGAGGCAGCTCCACCACTCCAGCTGTGGTCATTTCACAGCTCAAATAGCCTCCACTAATAATGCTTTTTAAAAAATATACATATACATAGTGCATAGACCCTTTACATGGCATTATTCGTTCACTGCATACTCAGTGGTGGTATGCTACAATTGTAGCACTAGCCACAAATTTGCGCCTTCAGCCCTTCCGACCACGGCCACATATTCACTCTCTCACTACATTCACACAAGTACATTTTTGCTGACAGCTGGCAATAACTGTCATTTAATGAATTCAATCTGGTTCACTGTCCACTGTCAGCAGATGACAACAAGCCCAGCTGTTCTCTGAAATTATGGCTAAATCACTCAAATGAATCACTTCCATATGTATATGCGTTACAGTATTTTAGGTTATAAACTGTAAAGGCCAATGATCAGGTGTCAAAAAAGCAATTTACCTGAATAAAGCATGACACAGGAACGTAAAGTATAATACATGATTGGTTATTTTGTTTATGGAATGATTAAAAAAATATATATGAAACAATGCTGCCTATTCAGATGGGACTTTGTGAAAGTACAGTAGACTTTCATTTCAACAAGTAATTGAAGACGTTTTACTGTTAGATGGTGCAACAACTTCACAATTGAGAATCCTACTGTCACACAATGCCTTTATGTGACAGTAGCTAGTTTTACAGTGCAAAAAGTGGGACACGCATATCCACAGAAGAAGCAGAATCAAAAAGGATCAAGTAGAAAAAAAGGTAGAGACGCACAACTCTGTTGCTCCTGACAATAGTTTTTATTGCCAACTCACCAAAGTGGTAACGTTTCGGGCCGTTGGCAATAAAAACTAGAGCAACAGACTTGTGCGTCTCTACCTTTTTTCTACAGTAGCTAGTTTTAACGTTTGTCACTACCAAATTACAGCTCTTTTGCAACACAGTGCATACCGAACATTCCTTGCTTTAGGTATGCACAACAACGTATGCATCATAATAGTTTTGAATAATTATCTATACCTGGAATGCCAGGGTCAAAGTTGAAAGGTCACAGACACCAATGTTGTGGTCTTCAGAAAACGATTTCAAAAGGATTTCAACCGAGTCTGGTCAGAATTATTCAGTTATCATAGAAAGAAGCCCACCAAATGTTGATGGGTGTAATGGGGTACTACAAGAATACTTAAAAGCTGTGTAACAAGTATAACAGCAGCTGAGGAGCTACATTTAGATAAATAAATACACAGCAAAACGTGATATCTTGTTCAGTTTAAATCACTTAGTAATTCTGACTAATCAAGTAAAGTCTCTGCCAATGGAACAAGACTTTTTGCATTTGAAATATGAAAAAAAAAAACTTATTTGCAGCTAAATCTAGATTTATTATGTAATTTTAAGTCTAATTTTTAAAATCTAATTTTAAGTGCAACGTGTATTATTTTTTTTATTTTAAAGGTTATTTTAAACTTTTTAAGCGAAAAAAAGAATCCTGATATTAGTGCCTATTTGACCTTTCAGTGACCCAGTGGCTTTATGAGTGCAGCATGGAACCTTTATTTTCCACCACAGCGGCCTCTATGACACTCCAGGATCTATTTATTTTAGGGTTTTGTACCAGAAACTTACCAGAAGGGAAGAAACCGTTTACAAATATCACGGAGCTTCATAGAGGCTGCTGTGATGGAAAATAAAGGTGCCATGCTACACCCCTACAGCAACCGAGTCACCAAAAGGTCGAATGTGCACTAATATTTCTGTTTTTTTTCCACATAAAAATGTACATAGTGCCAAAATACACAGCAAAACGTGATCTCGTGCTTGAATTCAGAATGTTTGACCTTCTTCTGAGTAGTTTTGGCGTGATAAGTAAAATTATCTGCCAATGGAACAAGAATTTTTGCACTAAAACAACTCCTTGCACTTAAAATTAGATAATAAATCTACATTTTCTTGAAACTACATGCTTTTTCTTATTTTAAGTGCAAAAATACTCAGAATAAGGTCAAATATTCTGAATTGAACAAATATAAGTTATCAAGAGATCACTTTTTGCAGTGCACTTGTTCCATTGGCAGATATTTTAATATATGGAAATATTCTTATAAATCTGATCACTATTTGCAGTGTATAGTGAAGTTTTAGCAACAACCTCACAACTCAAGTTTCCTCAAAGCAAAAGTACCTCTCTGCAGCTTTCATTTAAATTTTTTAGTAATATATAAATAGTAGCTCAAAGAGAAAAGCTTTAGAGACCCCCACTGTCTGCGTTGTACTGATGGTTTGACCTGTCTTGTGTGCCACAGGGATGAGTTCATTGCATCAAAAGTACACACCACATCGTAGAGAGAGAAAAAAAGATATTAAATCCAACCTAAGAAGCTTTAACAAATTGATCATAGTATATCATGCTTATCTTTCTGCAAGACCAGGGGCTTTGTTCAACATGTGGTAGCCTAAGCCTCACAAGCAAATGCGTATCAGTTACTTTTTTTGGCAACGATTTAACTTATATCATCTAAATCTATTTGGGATGTGGTTTTGAATACCTTTTTTGGCAGACCCTATTGTTTCTTTACTGTAAGCTCAAAACGGTGTCGTGGCCGGCCGAGTCCTGGCCCGCCGCCCGCCAAAACAGTCCAAAATCACACCATAAGCAGAAGCCGGGCACACTGCGCGATGTGATTTACTATAAAAGGAGTTAAATTCAATTGTGCATATCAAGTCCAGAAAAAAAGAGGTCGGAGGAGAGTGTGCGCGCTTCGTGTTTTCGCCGGGGGGCATCCATCAAACTTAAAATCACATGAAAAAAGCCAGGCCTGACCGAGTGAAACTAATCCACTTATAGGGCTACACCAGCGGCTCGCAGTCAGGGAACTTCCACTGAGCCTGCCACACTGCGCGGACCATCACTCGATACCAGCTGTACTGTATACTCTTCTTGAGAGGGCCCTTTTGCCTCGCCGATGATGAAGAGGGCATGACGCAAGCAAGCAAGCAGCACGCCGCGAAAAGTGCCATGTCCAAACTTCAAAAGCATTCCCGACGGCTGACAAACTCGCAAAACATGCCCAGCAAAAACATGTAACGAACGGCCTCTTGTCAAGTAGCTAACCGCTCTGTGACATATTACTTCTGAAATTATACCTGCGGGAGACGTAGAAACTCGCTGACCTATGTAAATACGAGCGCACATGTTTCATTTCCTGCGCCGCAAAAGCCATGGAGTGATTGGACGACGGGGAAGAGCAGGGAAGGAGCCTGACAGCGGGATCCAGGAAGTTGAACAAAACCTAGCGTCCGAATGATTTATGTACTGTAACCCAAGGGCACGACTTTTTTATAACTTTAAGATACTCATTCAATTACAAATCAATTAAAGTGATAGTCTGTGAGTCTAAATGTATTACAGATGTAAGAGAATGCGCATAATTGACCTTCTGGGCCTGAATTTTAATGTCGGCTTTCACTTCTTGAAAAAGGCTTGTTGGAGCCTATATGTGTGGAAGAAACCACTGCAGCAACTTGTTATATTACTGTATTAGCCCAGTACAATAAAGGCTTTTTAGA
>OMNZ01049220.1:0-10628 GCA_900303255.1 Lesueurigobius sanzi | reverse complement strand
TCTTAAAACCCATTTTTATTCCCTGGCTTTTGGCTCCGCGTGAACCGTGTGGTCCTCTGTTGTCTTTTATTTGTCTTTTTACTCTTTTTATTCTTTTATTGATTGATTTTATTATTTTATACTTATTTATTAATTTTTAATGCATTGTTTTATTGGTCACTTTTATTGATTTTAGAGTTTTATTGTTTTATGTTTTTATCACTTATTTTTTTATTGGTGCATATACTTTATATATATATATATATATATATATATATATATATATATATATATATATATATATACTTTTCTGTCTATTTTAATTAATTGTGTGCAGCACTTTGGAACTGTAAAGTTGTTTTAAATGTGCTATACAAATAAAGTGGATTGGATTTGATCTTGGACCGTGAGTTGCATGATGGCTAAGGTAAAAAGAGAGCTATGGTTTGGACCATTTCAACAGCTGGGAAGTTGATGATTTAAAGTGTTTCTGTAGTCTCCGTGGATTGCTGGTTACAACCAGGACTGCTACGGCAACAGACCGAGATGCACAAGATTTTTAGGACCGCTGAGGCCGACTGATTTTATTCTAACACTCTTTGTGGCAGGTTCCCGAACATCGCCTGTGAGCTGCTGACCTCCGACGTGTCCATCATGAACGACAAACTGGGAGGAGACGACGAGCTGCTGGAAATGCTCTATCACTTCCTGGAGCAGGAGCCGCCCCTCAACCCGCTGTTGGCCAGTTTCTTCAGCAAAACCATCGGCAACCTCATCACCCGCAAAACAGAGCAGGTGCGTGCCCCGAGAAGGAGAGGGCTCTGAAGGGTTTTAACGCGAAAGCTTTTCTAAACCAAATATTTTAAACAGTATCAATATAAACTACAGTTGTATGACTCCCGGATGATAACGAACTATAAACAAAATCACAATAATTTTTTTCCCATATTAATCAGCCCTGACCTGCTGTGTGTGCCTCAGGTGATCACATTTCTAAAGAAGAAGGAGGGCTTCATTGGTCTGGTGCTGAAACACATTGATGCCTCCGCTATGATGGACCTTCTGCTGCGACTCATCAGCTGCGTGGAGCCGGCAGCGCTGAGGCACGACGTCCTTCATGTGAGGCATCGAGTCTGATCCACACAAAACTGATGTGAAATATATTAAGTTATACAATGTTTGTGTGTTTGCAGTGGTTAAACGAGGAGAAGTTGGTGCAGAGACTCACAGAACTCATCCACACCGGGAATGATGAGGAGGTAGATGAAAGTAGTTTGTTTGTAGCAGAGAGCTGCTAACGTAAAGCTAATAAAGCTAACTCATGTTAGGACCCTATGGCCCCTCTGCTGCTCTCTGCAGACAGCATCATCATACTGTGTTTTATTCATGCCAGTCTGTGTGTTTTAACCATTTGTTTCCCTTTGTTTCAGAGACAATCAAATGCGTCCCAAACCCTTTGTGACATAATCCGCCTTAGTCGTGACCAGGCCGGTCAGATGCAGGAGAACTCTGAGGATCCTTTACTGGCCGTGCTGGAATCGTAAGTTCATCACTGTCTGCAACACTGACCACCTGCACTGTCAAAATGCGTACATTGGTGTATGAATGAGAGTGTGAATGGGTGAGTGGTTCCTTTCTGTAAAGCGCTAGTGCCTAATGTAGGTGGGAAAGCGGAAAAGTTGAGACCATTTACCATTATACCATTGACTGTAATTTGGCGCATCAGGTTTATGTACAAACTGTTACATGGGAACACGATTCCTCCAACCAATCGCTTGGGAGTTAACAGTAGCTCGCCAGTCCTTTCCAAGTAGCTCGCCTAACGCTACACAATACATTTGTACACACATGAGTCAAATTTTAGATGCATTTTTTTGTACTGAACAAAACATCTCCAAACATTTAGGTGAATATCATCTTGTAGAGCAAAAGTAGTTCATGTGGTAAAGAAGATTGGAGACCCCGGTTTTAGACTTACTGTAGTTGTGATTGACTAAAATGTGACACCTCCTGATCCAAGCCTCGCTGAAAGTCTGTCCTCTTCTCAAACTATTTCTGCAGGAGTCTGTCCAGAAGATCACAGTCCTAATGTCATTTTCACTACGGCCTAACCAGGTTAATGAAAGTTGAATGTAAATATGTGTTTCAGGCAGGAAAGTGTCTCGGAGCTGCTCAGAAACATGTTTGAGGGAGAGAAGAGTGAGGCCTCCATTGTAAATGGAACTCAAGTGCTACTTACCTTACTGGAGACCAGGAGGTCGGGGTGAGTGGAACAAACGCATCTAAACACTGTTCATTTGGCAAACACAATATGGTGCTAAAATCCAACTGAAGACTGCAGAACATAGTGTTTGGAAAAGTTGTCCTGATGTCATGCGTTTCTCTTGTGTGTGCAGCTTGGAAGGGCTGATGGATCTGTATTCTCAGGGTTATGAACGGTCTTACACTGTCAGCAGCAGTATTTTAAACGCCATTGAGCCCCATTTAAAAGACTTCCACCAGATTCTCCTGGACCCCCCTCAGGTAAACGCACACACTGTGAAAACACCAACTACTGTTGGAGCTTACGTCCCAGGCAACTGCAAACTTTTGATTGGAACACCGCTTGAACTGGTGATTACAACTTGTAAACTCTGGGTTCAGTGACAGCGAAAGACAATGCCTCACACTTTTCTCCAGTCGAGAAGGGTAGCAAATGTCAACACATCATCCGTAGCGTAAAACTAACCTGTCTCACAACATGTATAAATGTATCTAGAATTGACAATAACGTAAATTAAAACGTGTGAGCAGCGATGGGTCAACTTACCTCATCAGACTTATTTCTTGACAGAACTTTATTTTTTTTTACTTTTTTGTTTCTTCTTCGACAGAAAAGTGCAATATTGACGACGGTGGGGGTCCTAGAGCGGCCCCTGGGGAACGCCCGGCTACACGTGGCTCGCCTCGTGGCGTCTCTACTCCAGACCAACTGCCCCAGTGTGTGCCAGGAGCTGAGCCGGCTCAACACCATCGACATACTACTGGTACTAACTATTCACACACACCATCGACATACTACTGGTACAAACTACTCCTACACAGCACCATCGACATACTGCTGGTACTAACTATTCACACACACCATCGACATACTACTGGTACAAACTACTCCTACACAGCACCATCGACATACTGCTGGTACAAACTGCTTGTCTTGTTGCTGATTTACATTTACATTACATTTTTGGTGCTGTTTTCTCACCGGTGGAGGTAGGAGGACAGCGCCACCTGCAGTCCGACTTCTTCAGTGCAGTGTCCAGGTGTGTGAAAGACTGGGATGGAGCCAAAGTCATCGGGACAGAAGACGATAAATATCAGCGCTGGATAAAGGAGCTATTGACATTTGTAGACGTAAACCGGGATGAGGGGGCTTTTTTGCTTTCACACACCTCGGAGGCTGTACTGAAGAATTTGTACTGCAGATGGCGCTGTCCTCCTACCTCCACCGGCGAGAAAACAGCCCCAAAAACGATGTAAATCACTGAAAAGACTACTTTGATTTGAGTACGAATATGAGTACTTTGATTTGATTACTCGATTGATACAGAGTACCGATCTTGTAGCTTGGCTAAAATAATTAGTTCTCATTTCCATTTACTGGAGTCAATTATCAATACTTCTAAGAGAAGTCTGATCAGAATAATAATAATATTTGTAATTAACATGTGTAATGATGTGTTTTTTGGGCCTCACTTTGTTCATTTAAGATGAAAATTATAGGAAATATTTATTGTACACACTGTCCAAATCCAAATGTAACTCCGCCTACGTTGTATTTGTATATAACAGTTTTTAGATGGTTACTTATTTTAACTAGACTCGCTCATAGCTCCATGGACTGGCCTCACGTTGCAGTAGCCTCACTACAGCTAGCTGAGCTTGTGATAACTTGCTAAGTTAGCATATTGGGTATTTTAGCTCCAGGAGCAGCTAAATGTTACTCAGCATGCTATAGCTCTTTTAAAAGCTCTTCCTGAGCCCTTTGTGGTCGCTGTGGTTGTTTTGCAAATGCATTTAGACCCTAAGCACAAACGCTAAGAACCGTCATTAGCAGGATAGCGGCTTGTTAGCAACATTAGCATGCTCCTCTTGTCAATATTGCAGACGCACCACTGAAGTCAACATTTAGCACTGGTTGAACTCAGCATAAACTGATTTAGGGAACACAGACTGTAATAAAGTCAGGTCTGTGTGGAGTATTGTATTTCCACAAGCGCACTCATAGGTGCGCTGCACGTCAAATGATATCAGCCCCTTGGTATCGGGACCACATTAATGAGTATGAGCACAATCAGGTGTGTTCATAATCCACTGATACTGCTATCAGTGTCGGTGCATCCCTAGAAAAGACACGTCACAGCAACACGTTACCAACTCTGAGGAAGACACTGAGGAAGACTGCAGGAAGTGAGCTGTAGAAACGTTTCATTATTTTGTTTGACAGATTCATTTTGGTACAATTTTATGGAATTGTCACAGAGGTCAGCATTTGTACAAGAGGTACGAGAGAGTGAGAGAGGGAAACTGATAATAAAATAAATAAAGAATAAATAATTAAAAAGAAAGCAGTCAAACTGTCAGGTATGAAAAACCTAAACTAATACTTTTTTGTTACTCTATTTTTAAAATAATCTTTTCAAACTTTGCCAACTCTTGTGTGTTGTGTCCAGGATCTGTTTTTTACGTACACATGGAATAACTTCTTGCACTTCCAAGTGGAGCTGTGTGTGGCCGCCATCTTGAGTCAGCCTTCCTCTCCAGAAGAGCGGGCGAACCACCAGACAAACCACGGGGTCCAGGGGGCAGCACCGAGTCCCGAGCCCACCGAGGAGCCCCCAGAGGCGGACACGACCAGCGACTCTCTGGCCTCTGTCCACAACTCAATGGTGGCTCATGTGAGTAAAACTGTGGTTTAGTCTTTATGGTCTAGTCCTAGTTTAGTTCTGTTCAGACCTGATCTAAGGCGAGACACTACAGGTGAACAGGGTAAAACAATTAAATTATTTCAATGAGGAAAAAGAAAATATTGCAAATTTTCCATCATTTTGTTTTTCGTAAAATTGGCCAAATTTGCCTGTATTATCAGCGATGAAATCTAAATAATGGATAGAGGCAGGTTTAAATATATGGTTTTATTTTGTTGATATATTATGTTTTTAGGGTTTCTGGTACGAAACCCTAAAAACAATTTATCCTGGAGTGTCATAAAAGCCGCTGTGATGGAAAGTAAAGGTGCCATCTAACCTCCCATACAGCCACTGCCTCACTAAAGGTCGCACTAATATCAGGATTTTATTTTTCACTTAAAAAGTTACATAGTGCCCCTTTAACTTTAACTCCTTATTGTAAAGATTAGGTCATTTATTTGTTTCCATGTGAAAAGAGCAAACTGGACCAAAACCTGAAAGCTGAAAACAATGAGTTTTGCTGCAGTCTCTCCCCTTATATCGATCTGACGTGTTTCTTGATCCCGGAGCAGTACTTTTGGAGGATGTGTGAATCTTAACAGTCGTAGTTTGGGCCACTTCCGAACAGTCTCTCGGAGCGGCTCCTGGTGCAGAGCGGGTGTGGAGTTGTGACCTCAGACCGACCTAGTGTCAGTTTTATTCCTCTTTTTGAGCGAAGGAACTTGGAACATGATTTATTTTTAGTAAATGTGCACTGCAGGTCCGGATGTTTGGAATATTACTCTGACGAGACAAATTTGATTACCTTTATTCAGCGTTTTTCGCAGGGCATTAAAAGTCATTAAATGAATTGTGTCAAAGATAAAGCCTGAATGTCATTAAAAAGCATTAAATACATTGACAGTGAATCAAACGTTCTTGAAAATAATGACATTGCTCAACTAAGTTTATAGCATAAGTTTATCAAAAATACAAAAATTAGAGTCTAGACTGGAGCTTTGGCAGAAATCCTACTGTATTTGTGGTCAAAAGTTGTCCATTGTAGTGCTGCACGATATTGAAAAAACTTGCGATGTGCGATACGGGCGTGCAATATCGCGATAACGATATTATTGCGATACTTAGATAAACCGTTCCGTTCCATTCAGACACATGTAATACCTTTTTCAGCAAATTGAGTCAAAAGCAGACTCCAAAAAAACGCTAAATCAGAATAAAACCAAGGCCAAAAAATGTACTAAATTAGGAAAGTTATAACTAAAACTGAACTGCACATGTATAAGTTCCTGCATGTTTGGTTTTAGAGAGTGTTGGGAAAAAATGTAAACAGAGAAAAGGACTTTGCACCTCAAATCCTTAGGGTAGGTGCGTAGGAGACGAGGGAGGAACCCAATGATCATAGATTAAGAAAAAAAGAAAAAAATCTCAGTCAGATGGAAGACTTAAGTGAATTTGCGATATTCTGTGGCTTCTTGCGATACAGATATTACATCACCTAATATCCTGATACGATATTTTTAGCGATATATCATGCGGCCCTAGTCCATTGTATCAAACTTTCTATTGAATATGGAAATTAATATTAAATATGTTCTGATTTGTGGTGTTTGTAGCATTTAAAAAGCATTAAATTTGACTTGCCGCTACCTGTATAAACCCTGTTATTTGAACAACCTCTGCCCCTCTCTCCTGCCACTGTAAGTCCTTCGTCTTCACATGTTCAAAGTGCATATGACCGTTTGTAACCCTTTTGTAAGTTTGATTTTCTTTGAAGGATAATGTTCAGTATTAAGCTTAGTTTTACTTTATTGAAGCAGCAAGAAAAATGTTCACGTCCGTGACATACAGTAGATGGAGGGAAAGTTCCATAGGATTCTGACTCACTCACTTGGTATAATATGGTCGGCACGGCAACAGTTGTGCGTGGTTTACCTCTGTGTATGTCACTTTCTGTGCCCATGTCCAATAAGGAAATGAAAAATAAACATTGCAAAAAAGGAGGTAAAAACAGGCTAAACTAGTATAATTGTGTGAAGTATATTTTACAGAAAATGTTGCCTAATGATGTCATATGCAGTTTAAAGTAGGTAGGTGCACATAAGCTTTCTTGTTGCAGCCCACTCCGTTTGAGTTAGTGTGATGTAGTATTGTGCTCAAATAAACAAAACTAAAAGTAAACTAAAGTGCATTTTTCCTCAGACACATCAGTCTCTGTGTTTAGCCGCGAGAGAGAAATGACTGTAACATCAGGGAAGTGTGCACAGGGCTTTAGTCACTTGGTGTCTGTTGACAAAGGAATAAGTTTGACGAACAGCTGTTATCATGTGACTGGTGGTGCGACCTTTGGAATCATCTGTAGATGGTAAATACTTAAGTACTCACTAACAGTGAAATAAATCCAGCTGAATTGCTCTCTCTTGACCCACGTGTCCACATGTCCTTTCACAGGTGGGGTATCATAGTCTAGAAGCCCTCCCTCACTCAAAAAACAGAATGAAATTGACGCTAGGTCGGTTCGAGGTCAGTCCCTTCACACCACACCGGCGCAGAGTGAGAGATAGTGCGGTTGACCCCTGGTCCACACATCCTGCAGAGCGTGCATCGCTTGACACACGCTCCAAAAAATAGGATTGATTTTATTATGTGAAGAATACGCAGAGTGTGTGTTCCAGGCCTGAAGCCGCTCCGAGACTAGCTGTTTGAGCCGCTCTGAGTGTGGCTCTTTAGACCGGTCTAAAGTGGTGCGGTTGGATTCACACAGACCTTAAAGCGCTGCTCTCAGTTTGACAGCCCCTTTAGGTCAATCTAACTGGTGGCAGTGTAAAAAAACAACCTTAGTTGCGTGAATACTTTTAGCCACTCGGCTGTTTTTAATGTTATTTACTTGATTTTTCTGCAGTTGTTCCAAAAATGTTGTCTGGTTCAGCGAATCCTTGAAGCCTGGGAGGAGAACGACAGAATACAGTAAGATCTGATTTCTGCAAATGCAAAGGACTAAACTTACTATGAACGCAACCTTATTATGAGTAGAAGGTTTAACCTCTGCTTCTCTCTCTCAGGAGCGAAGGCGGCACACGGAGAGGGAACATGGGTCACCTGACCAGAGTAGCCAACATGGTGGTGCAGAACCTGGAGAAGGGTCCAGTGCAGGCCCAGATCTCAGACCTCATCAAAGGTATTAAAGGCACTATACCTGATTTTTCATATTTTTTTAAATTGCAAATAATGGAAGAGTTACCAAGTAAAATAAATTGATAGTTATGGTCCAAACACATTCCTAACTTTCCTCACACATTTCTAAAATCCTGTTTCTTCTTAGTGATAAGTTTATAAGCACATTTCACCACTGGCAGGGTCACTTTTTTGGGTCATAGTCACAGAAATACAAGAAAACTAGCCTGCAAACCATGGAATTGACAATAAATGCTTTATATTTAGATGCACAGTATTATTTCCACAGTTTTTTGAGTTTGTAAAAGGAAAAACAAATTTCATTCCACTTCTAGGGAAAAAAAATCAGATATAGCCCCTTTAAAGAAGGGAATCTTATTTTAATAGCACTTGTAACATGACACAAGTCTTCACACAGCCATTTAAAGGGCATTCAATTCGATTCAAACTGATATAAAATCTAAATTTCTTCAAAATCATGACATTGCTCAACTATTTTACTACTTGACAGAAAAAAATATGGTCCAAAACACATTCATTTTCAGTTTTGATTGAAATTGTAGCTCAAAAGTTTGCCGTTGTATTGAATTTGATTTAGTTTTTGCAAGTCTTAAATGAAATGTGCTCAGATTTGTTGTTCGTCACCTTAAAAGTATTGTGTGTATGCATTAAAATGGCATCAAACATATACATTTGACTTGCTGCAGCCTTTATAAGCCCTTCATCCAACTACTGTGTGTTCTGTCAGTGTGTGGATGGACAGCCTGCGTCCACAGCTGCCCTGGGCCACACTGACAGAAGCAAGGCTGTCAGTCTGCGCCCTCTGTCCCCAATCACTCATCAGCGAAGTAGAGACTGTGATTGACCTTTAACCTTTGGGTTTGTCTTTAAACGCTTTAACCACTTAGTTATTTTTTTTTCTTTCTTGTTTGCAGAGCTGCCTGAAGACTGTAGGGGGCGCTGGGAGAGTTTTGTGGATGAGACGCTCAGAGAAACAAACCGGAGGAACACGGTAGAGCTGGTAGGAGGCAGTCAATGTCCTCAGTCCTTTAAAGAGGGGGTTATTATTCCAAATAAATGTTTTTAGAGCTTTTTACCATGTTACAATGTCATTCCCTCATCCAAAAGTGCTGAAGCTGCATTTGAGTCGGCCATCTTTGAGTATTAAACCACCAGGGCAGCAGCTTAAAGTGACGGTCTCTGAAGTTTGTAAAATGAGGGAAAAGGGAGAATTTCTTTTGGTAGCTTTACGTTAGCTCTTTGCTACAAACAAAGCTACTTTCTAACCGCCAGGGGATCATAGCGAACCCAGGTAAGAATCAAACATCGCTAAATCAGCTGTCTCTACCTTCATGAGTCGCTCCACACGCTGTCGCTCCTGCAAGAGGATCACAGGCTGCAGACAGTGGAGCGGAGGAGCAGACATTGTATGCGCCTTAGGGAAGCAGGCAGGGAGACCGCACTTGTCCGAGCAGAAAGTTTACTCGCGCCAGGGCAAGTGTTAATAACATCAAGCCATTTAGTCTCGTCTCGTCTATGGAAACTCATTCGTCTAGTCATGTTTTAGCCACCAAAGAAAGGTTTTTAACTCCTCATCGTCACGTTATCGTCAAGAAAAAAGGCTTGTCAACGTATTGATTTAGTCATAGTTGACGAAAACCACACTGGTATAGATGCGCAGCTGAAGCTCCTGTTCCTAACTGCTGAGGGATCTTATTTTTGACCCCATGACGTAGCTGACTGCTGATTTTTTGAAGAATGGCCTCTGACTCTTGTCTTCTCTTTGACCATCGTAAACTGAAAAATAGTTTAGTTTAGTTTATTAATTTGTCACGGACCATGTACAAAATACATTAATCTTAATGAAAAGATGCTTTGTACCAGATTTAGCTATTGCTAATTTCCATCTGCAGTCCCCAATACAACACTGCATTAGTAATCTAACATCGCAAGCTAGCTTATTACATGCTAATTGCAGGCTAGCGCATTCAAATGCAGATTGCGCAACTTCAATGTACAAATAAGCGTCCCATTTTTAAAACCGAGAAAAATATTTTGTCATAACTCCTACTTACAGACAAATCTTGTCCAAGACATCAATGTTTTGGAGGTCAATACCAGATTAACACATGAACACTTTACATTCAGCCATCTTGGATTTTCTCCAAGTTACAAACAATATTCAAGGCTTCCACAAGAGGAAGCTTCGGGGGCGGCGTATAAACCCTGTATAACTCAAATTAACTTACAAAAGGTAGAATATTTAGACTATCACCTTAAGCTGTTCTTCATCGATAAAGCATTTTCAAGTGTTTTTATTACCAAATACCTGCCAAAAGCATAATCTCCCTCTTTAAAGGTCCATTGTGGAACTTTTTACATGGAAAAACCCTCAAATATGAGTTTGTATTTTACCTTTACTGTCCCAGTGGCTGTGTGGGAGCAGCATGGCGCCTTTACTTTCCATCACAGCGACCTTTATGACGCTCCAGGATCAAATATTTTGTTCAGGTGACTGGTAGCGTTTCA
>OMNZ01049203.1:0-18164 GCA_900303255.1 Lesueurigobius sanzi | reverse complement strand
AACAGGGCACCTGAACACCGGAGGGGGAATACTATTTCTCATCATGACAAAGACCAAAGAAATGAGTCTGGAGCTCAGAAAGAAGATAGTGGAGGCTCATGGTCAGGGCCAAGGCTACACTGCAATTTCCAAATGTCCACACTATTCCCTATCTACTCATTCACTATATCGTCCCGCACTGTATAGACTATATAGTGGACTCATTTTATTGGCAATTCGGACACATTTCTCCTCACTACTTTCTCCTGGCCGCTGGTCACGTGACTCGAGCGCCGCAGTCATGTGATTTACGGAGGAGAGACAGGGAGCATCGCGTCCGAAATGTCAACAAGACGAGTGCACTACTTGCGCTGAAAAAGTTCCCAAAACTCTGCAAATAATGGATTTCTGCGACTGAGACCGACCCAATTCAAGAGACACTTTATTAATTGGGGATATATATTAGTCCGACAAGTTTTACTCAACGTGGATTTTACAATAATGAAGAAAACGGCTTGGATTTTCGCATTTTACCAGAGAAAAGAAGCTAGCGATGTCAAGCTAAAGGTAAGCAGCTAACATTAGCATCTTTTCCTCGTAGCGGGTCATATTTAAGGGGTTTTTATTCATACATAATCCACAACACACCACTAAAGCCGTGTTTTGAAGAGTTTCATTCATCCGTGTTGAGTCCTGACGAATTCTGTCATAAACAAACCTAGCCGTGGTCGTAAGCGCAAGATCTCAAAAACTCTTGAGAGAAAAATAGTCAGAGATGTCTTATTTAAACTTATTGGACATTGTCTTTATAGTGTATAGTGTTTCCAGAATAACAAACACTTGTTTATGGTAATTTTCATGGAGAAATCAAGAGTGATGTCTAATGTCTAATAAGGGGGGCTGATAATTGTGGCTACGGCTGTATATGTGTAAATGTATTTTATTCCCATACTCATGTGCACATTTATAAATATCATTAATTAGATTTGCATATCTCAGTAATTCGAGGGCAGCCACATGTTTCCATTTTGCTTTTTGTACAGACTGTTTACCGCCTGCTTGCTTTTTATACGCACAGTACGCACAGTAAAATGTACCAGGGAGACTGTATTTTTGTTATCTTGTGTGGAAAATGCTACACGTTGGGGAGGGCATGCAAAGTTTTACCAGTCTAAGGGGGTTATAGCTCTGATATCAAATTGGAAATGCAGGCGGCGTGTTTTCAGGAGGAGGAGGACCTAGTGGAGAGTGAGGTCACGGAGATCAGCCCACTGCTGATACAGAGCTGTATATTTCACATAAACCCAACACAACCTCAATCCTGGAGTCTATTACGAAGCTCCCGCACACGCCGAGGTGCCACGACCTGGAGAAATAACAAACTGTAAAGGAAACTGGATACTCCTATAGTGCGGAGTCTCCTGAAGGTAATATAAATTGTGAATGAGTCTTCTTTCTTTTGTTTTCATGGTCCAAAGCGTGCAATCATTCACATACTGATTTTAAGGTTTAGGTCATCAGTAATATAACGCATGCAAGAGGTAGCAGCTGGCTAGAGAAAAAAAAAAAAAGATTTGGAGAGGGAGGATTCCACGATGGGGTCCTTTGTACCAGTCACCATTGGGTCAACTCTTCCCCTTTAGCTCCACCACCAACTTTTGTGAATATCTCCAGAATTAAACATCATATGGGCGAGGCTTTAAAATGAGCCCGCCCATGTCCTTCTAGGCCTCTGGGGGGGCGGTGCGAAGTCGTGGTGAAACCTTGTGCCAAAAAATGCTGACCCTGCATTTTGCAAAACTGCTGACTCTGCATCGCCCAGGGATTCCAAACAGTATCAGATGAAAACTTTTTTCATCCTCATACTGTGTCCACTGGTCAGCTGCCATGTTGTTTTGTGTTTACATAGCACATGGTGGACACATGTATGGTGCCAAAATTGAGCAAATGTATGACGAAACGTTGGTGCCAAAAATAAAAAATAAATTAAAAATACAAATGAGCATATTTATTGTAAAAAAAAAAAATAATCCAAAAAGTAGGTAGTCCTTACGGCAAGAGCCACTGCAGGTGAATGGTTCAACCTACTACCTCATCCTTTCACGGTAAAACTTTTTTACTGTGCAAGCTACTTTTGTGTAAGAAAAATGGCAGCGAGCTACTTATACTTCAAAGAAACACGCGTAACTAGGCCTCTAGGGCTGCCACGATGATCATTCAACTCAGTAAAAGATAAAATTACTGTCGTTCCTGTTTTATACTTTGCTATGTTTGGAGATTTTTTGCTCAGAACAACAAAAACGCATCTAAAATGTGACTCATCAAGTGTATGTAGAAATGTAGAAAGCCTTTGGCGAGCTACTTGGAAAGCACTCCCGAGCTCCGGGTTGGAGGTCCCTGAGTTAAATGATGTTGATGTCAGATAAAATCCCATTTGTGTATCGCACAATAATTCTTGGAACATAGCGGGTACTTCCATGACTTGAAATAAAAGAATAATCCACCCTTCCAAAAATACGTACATGTGGTTCCAAAACATGTCTTTCAATCAAAATGCTTGTTCTTTCAGTTCCATTTGTTCAACCTGCTTTCCAGGACAAAGCAATTTCCAGAATCAAAATATAAAGCCTTTTCCTCAAACTTTTCTCTCTGATCGCAAAGCTCTGACTATCCATTTCTCCCATGATGCATTTGTTCATGTAAAAAACCCTTCGCCGACATAGCAACAACACATGCACCCACCAATCCCTGTGCTTCTTGGTCACCTTCTTCATTCCAGTAATGCATGTTTTTCAGGAGAAGAAAAGAAGCCGCCACTCGAAGCTGCAGCTATTACAGAGGCGATCGCATGAGACAAACAGATTTTTGAAGGTTCATTTGCACTTGGCGGCGCCCACACAACTTGGCCTCGTCGCGCACAACGAGACTCCTCTCAGACATTTTTTTCATGATTTCCCAAACCTACCGTGTTCGCGGGAAGAAGAAAGCACGTCCGTTATTATGTGGCGGCTCGTGTTTCTGGATTCAAGTGGGTGAAAGCCATTGACCCCATGAGTTCAAATGGATTGCTGGAATGTGCTGCTATCTTACTTAAAGACACGCTGCGTAATATTTCCCACAATGAAATGAAGTAGCTACGAGTGTTTTTGAGGGTGAAAACAATCTTCAAAAAGCTGCACCTTCACTCTATAGGGCAGTGGTTCTTGACAGGTATGGTGTCGGGACTCGGACGATCTGATATCACCAAGTAATTAAGAGTCCAGGACCAATGTCAAAGTTGTTTTCCCAGGACCATTGTTACAACCAGCCAATCAGGGGTCAGTTTTGTTAGATAAGGGGAGGGACAGTCTGCTTTGAAAACATGTCATGTTGTGACAAAGATTAAGTTTAGGAACAGGGAACGGTCTGCTGTAATTTTGGATAGATTTATGAGTTGGTTTTGTCTGAAAATATATCTATTACTTGGTGATATCAGGAGCATCTCGGGACTCATGAGCAATCTATATATACATTTCTGGCATAATAATTTTTAATTAATTTAATGTCAGATTGCAGTAGTGAAATGTCCCTGAAGAATCAGAAAACAAAAGAAATTTGGTCATGAACATCACATTATGATACATTTTAGTGGAATAAAGTAAAGCTAAAATTATGATGAACAGAACTCAGGTTCAGGAATGATTCTGCACATTGTTAGCAGGTAAATATTTAAAAAATTGTTCCCGAAGGTCGTTTTCACACTGCCACTCGTTAGGTCGACCTAAAGGGGCTCTCGACCTGAGAGCGGCGCTTTAAGGTCTGTGTGAATCCAGCCACACCACTTTAGACCGGTCTAAAGAGCCGCATCACTTAAGACCGGTCTAAAGAGCCGCATCACTTAAGACCGGTCTAAAGAGCCGCACCACTTTAGACCGGTCTAAAGTGCCGCACCACTTTAGACCGGTCTAAAGAGCCGCATCACTTAAGACCAGTCTAAAGAGCCGCACCACTTTAGACCGGTCTAAAGAGCCGCACCACTTTAGACCGGTCTAAAGAGCCGCACCACTTTAGACCGGTCTAAAGAGCCGCATCACTTAAGACCGGTCTAAAGAGCCGCACCACTTTAGACCGGTCTAAAGAGCCGCATCACTTTAGACCGGTCTAAAGAGCCGCACCACTTTAGACCGGTCTAAAGAGCCGCATCACTTAAGACCAGTCTAAAGAGCCGCACCACTTTAGACCGGTCTAAAGAGCCGCACCACTTTAGATCAGACTAAACAGCTGCAGCACTTTAGGCCGGTCTAAAGAGCCGCACTTGGAGCACCAGGTGTGGTGTGAAGGGGCCGACCTCAGACCGATCTGCATGTAATATTCTATATGCTTCGTACCTGTGCTGCAGAATGAGACGTTTGGAATAATATGCGTCTGACGAGACAAAATTGGATCCACTTTATACATCTCTCTCTCTCTCTGTCCCTCTCCACCTCTGCACAGTAAACCTCTCCGGAAGTCAAGAGAGAGCGAGAGAGAGAGAGATGAGTTTGGCGAACAGCTGATTTTGGTCACGATGGTGGTGGCTACGGTGCAGCTTTTTGGTGTGACTCACAGACAGAACATGTGAACACGACTGAACTAAAGCTAAAAGCAGCTGAAACCTATAGACAGGCTCGCGACCCACACATTTCTTAAATAATAAGCTAGGGGTGCTCAAAGTGTGGCACGGGGGACAAATGCGGCCATCAGACCATTTTTTGTTGGCCCCCTGAGCTTCTTTCTGAATTGATACACATCGCCATATGGTGCTTTTTACTCTAAGCTCAATCATTTTACATGATTATTGGTTGAATAACTGATGTTTTAGTTTTAGTCAGAGCTGGAATTAATGTTCCAAGCCTGAATAAAAGTCTGGCTGCACAGTTAAAACCTCTATTCCCCCAATTTGACTGCATTGACCACCGTGTGAGGCCCTTCACAGTGTTTACACTTCAGTATGCATCCCATAATGAAAAAGGTTTGGACACCTCTGATCTAAGCTGTTATTGTTGCAACAAACCACTGTAGATAGAAAGCAAACTAAGCCATTTTAATGCTTGGATATTTTATTTGCTCTTCGAAACAGTCCTGAACAGTGGATTCTGAACAATGAATTCCAATTAGCACATTTAGCATTCGTGTTAAAATCCACTTTAAATCTTAAAACATTTGCTAACTAGTCTGGATTTGCTCGCTCCCTCAAAGAACTTTGTCATTATCGACCGGCACGACTGGGGAAATGCGTGAGAATGAGCCAGGCCTAATTGGAAAAGCTCGATAAAAATTCTAGTCTGGCCCCCTATCAGACCTGTCCGCGCTCATCGCCTTCCCTAAATGTTTCCATCAGGCCGGAAGTCCAATTTAAAGGATGAAACGCAGCTCCACACTGTGCCTCATAAATATTAACTCATTTTAATGTATGGACGGAGCGTGGCCTTTAGCCCGGTCAGTTCTGAGCACATAGTTTCAAGTAGAAGGCAGGACTAATGCGTATTGGCTTTCAGGTCAGATAGGATAAAGTTGGGGAAAGTTTAATTGAAACTTTAAGCTTAACTGTTAGTAATTGGGGGGCGGGGGGGGGCAAAGATGAAACATGTTCTTTGGATTTTGCTGAAGCCAAAACAATTGTCTCCTAGCATAATGGGCAATATGAGATTTTAGTTTCATTCAACACCACACGCTACGCCCTCTGCCAATCAAAGAGCTTGTTAAACCAAAGAAACTACTTCTGTCCAAGTCAACTTTATGAGGGAAAGAATTGAATCTCCCCCCATTTTCTCAAAAAAATTTAAATAAAACAAAATACAACTTATATAGCAAAAAAGGCCATTTGGAGGCTAATTTGTCTAAGTCTAGTCAATTGGAATTGTACTGTGTGTACTGTTTACAGCAGATTTGTGTTGTGTCATAATTTTACATAGAAGGTTGAAATTGAGTATAACACTGGTACAGTGAGTTGCCAGGGTCGGGGGTTCAAATCCCGGCTCCTGCAAGTGCACACTGCCGTTGTGTTCTTGGGCAAGACACTTGACCCACATCGCCCAATGCTTAGGATGACTTGTGTCATATGAAAGTGCAATACAATACAAATAAAATTCCCATTCCCTTAAGACAATTTAGTTTCTTTTTTGATATAGAAACATTTAACGTGGAATGTTCCACAGTGTTGCTTTAAGGAAATCCACTTAAGCTGCTTTTTTGATTCAATTTCTGCCTTTTAGTGAAATGAACAGAGTAAACGTTTCTTAAATGCCAAATAATGTGAAACTGAAGAAACTACGGCAACACTTTAGAAGCCCGGTGACTCCTGGGTAATTACAGTAGTAAATACTTAAATGGTACATCTTAGTAAGTTTTGTGAATTACTGTAATTCTGTTAACTGTTAATTGCTGAGTGACTACTGTATAAACATTGTTGCGTGGAATAGCAGGATGTAAAACAGATAATACAATACCTGTATAAAGTGATACTCCTACTGTGCTATATGTGCTGTGGTATGTAAGAAACATGTATGTTATTAAATGATTTGTATTTTCATACACGCTCATAACCATATAATTATTACATCTACCTTAATGTTATAGTAGAGATAATGTGTTATAATTACCACTGTGAGCGGTAATAACTTATTAGCCAATATCAATTAATTTCCACTAAAGTATCTAGTAATTACCACTTTAAGTACATAATTGCCATTTCACCTCATAATTACCAGTATATTATTTTTCAGTAATTCCTCAAAATGTACCACTGTATCATTACTTTTTTTTGGCAGCACGGTGGCAGAGTGGGTAGCGCTCTTGCCTCACAGCAAGAAGGTCCCGGGTTCGATTCCCGGCCCGTGCGGCCTTTCTGTGTGGAGTTTGCATGTTTCTCCCCGTGTCTGGATGGGTCCCCCATCAACCAAAAAACATGCACATTAGGTTAAATCCTCCAGCAGGTGATTCTGACCATTAGCCTGGCTCCACATCTGGAGATGGGTCCCCAACGCCATCAACACGGCTGCCCACTGCTCCTGACGGATTGTCCCAGCGGCATCGAAGGATGTGTCAAATGCAAAGAATGAATTTCCCTACGGGGATTAATAAAGTATACCTTACCTTACCTTATTATAAGTACCTAACAACTATCTATAGTTATTTAGGACTGTAAAAGGTGAGGAACATACAATAGTTGTGATGTACCAGTTCAGTTTATGTACCTATAAGTACCACCATAAGTATCTAAAAGTTACTACTTTAAGTGCTTACCAGGGAGTACTGTAACTATCCATGAAATACCAGGGTACTTAACCTAAGATGTACCATTTAAGTATGTATGAATTACTACTGTAATTACTGGGCCATAATCTAAAGTATTACAAAAACGGTAGTTCAAGTCAACTTAATGACGATAAAGAACCCCCCCCCTTTTTTCTCGAAAAACCAAAAAAAACTTAAGACCGTAATAATAGAGAGTAAGTACAGTATATTGATAATGTGAAATGCTTGTATTAAAAAATCCTATGAATCTAATAATATGACCATTCTAACAGAATATGTGGTGTTTTTGTGCAGTTTTCGCAGGTTAATATTTTAAAATAGTTCTACAGAAAAGCAACAACCTTAAAATATAAAAAAAAATGTCTAATTAATTGTTTGAAATAAGCCATGATTGTTTGCGCTAACGCTAACCAATCATACTTGTTTATTAAACGTTTACCTGCACAGCTTGTAGGATGCTTCACTCACTGCCCACTTCCCCTTCTGTGAGCAAAGTCTTCCCAGCATGCATTTCCTGACAGACCTTGGGCAGGGGGTAGAGGGGGGGGGTAACTGTCTGCTCTTTGGCCCCGTCCACCTGCCGGAGAACGCTGAGAAACAGGTGTGCACTGTCCACTTAGCGCACGCCGCTTCCAGACGGTTAAACAACTGCTAATGGCTAATTACCTGCGTGAGATCTTTGAAGTGTCCAGTCCTGACGGGAGCTGCTGACTCGGGGGCCGCTCTGCTGACTCAGGGGCCCCTCCGCTGCGGGCTGGTGCTGGGCTGTGCTGTCCCGTCCCGGATGCTACCGTTCAAAGAGCCCAAAAGTGTGCAGCGTATACGCCAAAGCAGATAAAGTAGTTTGTTTCACTATTTGCTGAGGTGTCGCTGTAAGGAACTATAGCTTATAAGAAAATGGTGACACTGCGAGACTGTGCGACTCCGGGACATAACTCTTAGGGATTCTGCTGTGGCGTTTAGGTAGTGCGTAACATTGTACTTCAAACTTTTTTGTTATTACTGACATCAACATGAGAAAAAAATATATTGCAAGTTTTCCATCATGTTAGTTTTTCATGCAAAATAAGGAATTTCATAAATTGCCTAAATTTTTGGCAACAACATCTATATAATGGATAGAGATTTAATTCCTCTTTAATCCACTCTGGGGCCAGGACACCCCTGAAAAGAGATTCTTAGTCTTAATCTTTCTATTTTAACAATTGTCCTGTTTAATTAGGAATGAAGGTCAAATAATAAATTACTTTTGGCAGGATCAATTGACGGATCATAATGTTCTAGTCAAGCTAGTGCCAGCTCCAGTAGTGCCACCTTCATTTCCGGTTCCGGTATTTGCATAGTATAGGGTGACCAGACGTCCCAGTTTACCTGCGACAGTCCCAGTTTTGAGTCCTCTGTCCCATGTCCCCATCAAAACCATTCATTTGTCCCTGTTTTACGCAGGATCTGTCCCAAGTGTCCCAATTTTTGGACAATATGATCCACAAAGTAACACACTTTGGGCCATGCAAATGTTCATTACAAAGTAGAAACCAATAAAAAAATATCAAGTCTATCATGTCGACGCTGATTGGTGCTTGGTGTAAGACATTAACAAGCAGTTTTAGCATTTAGCGTGAAACAGTCAAGAAATGTCTCCCTGTCTGACCATGCCAATAAACCCCAAATAGTGTCCCAGTTTTTTCTGTCAGAAAATGGTCACCCTTAGTAGTTTGAAGCCCTTTTCCCTCTTGCTTATTGGAGCAGGAGAAAGTTAGTCAACTATTCTGTGGACGTTGATGACGGTCATTTTCGGAAGGTATGTATCGAGTTACATCCACAACTACCAGGGGTAAGTAGGCTATGCTAGTGCTATGCTAATACCGGTAATGAAGGTGGCAATCGTGGAGCTAGCGCTAGATTGACTCAAACGTTATGCACAGAGTCAATTGTTTTAGGGTTTCTGGCATAGGCGCGGGAAGTGGGGTGCTGTGGGGGCTGCATACCCCCCACTCAGTACGTCAGGTAAAGCCAACTCAAACAGATCGTGGACACGGAATAATGGGCTGCATAAAAACTGCTAAATGCTGCTTGTTTATCTTAAAATAGATTTAAATTTGCAATGTACTCGCAATATCATATTGTATGGAAAGAAAAAGGTGCCCTGCGCCAGGATCGATCTTACAATCTCTGGTACTAAAGTCTAACACTTAGCTTGCTGAGCTATGAGGTCCATGCTGTGCCTCACCGCTGTACTGTTATTAATATCACTCAGCCGATTGTGACGTCACGCCACATACGCTGCAGCCCCCAGCCCCCCCTGCCCCAAGAGACTTCCCGCGCGCCTGGTTTCTGGTAGGTTTCTGGTACAAAACCCAAAAAGCAATTGATCCTGGAGCATCACCGATCAAGATTTTATTTACTGCTTTTTTTTTCACTTAAAAGTTACATAATGCACCTTTTAAGATAAAATATATATGATAATGATGACCAACACACAGGCAGTACTGTATCTGCTCACACTTTAGTCTTGTTTGTTCTGTAATCCAATTAGAGAGAGCTTAAAATGCCTTTGGACTCCATGAACAACTACCTTCTAGTTATTATTCAGCTCCTCTGCTGCACCCAAAACTGGCACGTTTCCAACCAGTGTGTTTCTCATCCCCATCTCCACAAACACGACAGATTAGTTCATTCAGATCATTTACTCAGATGCCATCTCTCTGCAGTCCATTGTCACATTGGTTTAATCATAATAAAAGCTAATCTACTGTCTGCTATTGAGATGGTTTTATTCATTTCTCTTTCGAAATTACATTTTCAGGGCAGAGATGAAACAAACAAGTGGCTTACGGATTGTTTTCACAGTTGATATGATGATTGCTCAAAGCGTTTTTGATCATTTGTTGAATTTGAATTTGTGGTCAACAAGAATATTCCCCAAATATGGACAGTTCTAGATTGTTCTTCTTTGGCTGTCAGGAAGGTGAGCTCTCCCCTTCCTTCCCTCTGCTGCCCCTCAACAAAAACATTCAACAGAGTTTAAAATTGAGCTGAAGGGCAGTTGAAAATCATGTACTGGTAACAAAATGCAGATTTACTTTATGGCTAATTACTCTGTAATTCCAATCCGCATTAAACAAAAACTGTCACGAAGTTCAGTGTCTTCTCTGTCAGCACATGGAACTAAGGTCTAATTATTTTCCCATAAAGGTGTCCAAAAGTGGAGACAATATTCAAAAACATGTGTGTGATGTGGGCCAATAGAAAGAACTCTCAGTCATAAGAATAATATGGCAGGTTTAATATTTTGAGGAAACTCAAAAAATTGAGTTGTATTTGGTACCTGCTCCTCAAAAAAGCATTTTCTCTGTGGGCTACATACAGTATGTGCTTTATGTTGAATATCGTCTGGGTCGTGGACTGGGCTGATGAGGCTGAAGAGACATCAATGAGCCATGAACATGTATAAACCCCTATAGAGATGGGTAGTTCTTGGACCGCTGAGAGCCCAAACAAATATATTGACATAAGTGGTCATTTTGCCAACATAATTTGATTCAGTTTGAGTCTTTTTGACTTGTTGTCTATTGACAAAAATGTAGTTTTAGTCAAGATTTAGTCGAACAGTTCCACAGGGTTTATATAGGTAGCAGCAAGTCAAATTTAATGCCTTTTAATGCCCAAATACTACATTTTTAATGCCACAAATCGGTGCGTATTCAATATAAATTTTCATATTCAATAAAAAACCTGATTGAAGACTTATTAGAGAGCTTTTCAACAGAAATAGTGCATCATTTCTAGACCTTCATTTTTGCATTTTTGACAAATGTCAAATGTCATTATTTTGAAAAACTTTTGATTTAATGCTAGTTTGAATTCTGTTTAATGTGTTTTAATGACACTGAAGGCCACATTTTTGACTCCATTCATTGAATTCATTGAATTTTAATGCCCTGCGGAAACCCTGGTTCCAGTCTAGTTTTAGGCTGCCTTTCGACGGAAACGATCTGAACCAAAAACGTAAAAGTGCTGTTTCGTTTTCACTTTTAACTCTGTGTTTAGACGACGGTTTCTGGGTGAAATCTGCATTTAAATGGCAGCGCAAAACTGTGAGAAATGTCACATTTATTTCTGTTGTCGCCTGGTAACATCACTAGTTACTTAATTTACCCGTGTATTTTAACATGAGGACAGCTGAATTAGTCTATAATAGTATAAATAAAGCAACAGCGGCACAGATGAAGTAGCTGATAACTTTCCCTGATGGTGAGACGCTAATCTCTGCGCAGTGTTACATGAGTCGTTGTTGCTGCAGAACCTCATCACAATAAAGCTGTTCCTCTCGCTGGAAGATTGGGGACTTTTATTTTGAAGTGCCAAAGGAAGCATTTAGTTGCTTTTAGCAAAAACTTGATATTTCTTCAGTGGATAGTTTCTGTTTTGTTCCTCTGTGCCGTGGATTACTTTTCAAGACTTTTTGTTCACCGTGCGTTGCCGTACTCCGTGGTCTGGGATGGTGCAGATAAAGCAGAAAGCTGGGGACATCGCGGGGGTCTCTTCCCCCTCTTCCCCCACGGCTCGGAGCAACACTACCTAGCAGTGCCGAGAAACACAGTTTTGCGCTTTGAACCCTTTACACGGTGACGCCAGAGCGGATCGTTTTGCAGTTTTCCACTCTGGAGGGTGGTTTCACTTTTTTCCGTTTTCGAAAAGCGTTATTGTGTAAAGTGCCCCTTAGTTGAAAAAATTTCCATCCAAAATATTTTCATCTAAACTTTACTTTTATATTATTGCATGTAAACATATTTAATGTTCATCACAAAGGACAGACCTGTTCCTTTGGCACTGAATTAAAATGATGTGAGGTGTCATTGCAGTCACTTTTTTACATTTTTCACAAAAATATCTGGACATTTCCATCATTTGTGTCTCAATAACTACTTTTAATTTAGTTAAAAGTTAGTCTAATTTTAGTCAGCAAAAAACATTACTTTGACTAAAATTGTGATATATTATGAAATATTTTAATAGACAATATTAACACTGACTCTGACAATAAAGCCATTATAGCCTTTGGGTGAATATGCAAATATAAATATTGCAATATGTTTTCTTCCAATTCACTGAATGTACACATATGTTGTCATTCCAGCTCCTAAAATGTATTTTATGAAAATAACAACGCTGTTACATCTTTTCTCACATCAACAGGGTCTAGAAAGTCAACTTTTTCAGCGTATAGTTGATTTATATATTTTTTTAAACCTGGAACTGCGAATAGTCTTCAAAAATAACACACTATCTTTGCAACCGAGCTGTGAGATCTACTTGTACATCTGCTCAAAGGGCTTCGGCAAAAAGGCAGGAAATTGAAATCACTGCCAAAAATCTGTAGCGGACAGCTGGCTTTGAAAAAAAAAAAATATATATATATATATATATATACAAAAAATCCCATCCGCTTTCACTTTTCGCCCTATACAAGCATCACGTGCTGTTTTCCATCAGCTACATTCGATGACAATACGAAACATATGACACTTTCCCCCCGCGGGACGCTCATTGTTACACTTAATGCGTTAAACCTCCCTCTCCCCGAGCCGCTTCCCCCAAATATCACCATTATTCTCCCTTTCCCGGTCCAGTGTTGCGTGCAGTCTCCGTGATAGACCCCCTATTCAGGCCCAGGCGTCGGCCCAGCTGACTCCCCCAGAGTGATGGGCAGCGTGGCCATTGTTTGTCCCATCCAGCCTCAAGTAAAAAAAAAAAAAACACACTGACGACTGGCGCAAGCGGTGTAGACACTGAAAAATGGGATGTCCGGGTAAGTTAAAATGACTGGAATTCAGGATATTTCTAGAAAGATTTGATTTCAAGAGTAACATAGTATTTTCTTAATTTAAGGTGAGGCACTGAAGGTGAATAGGGAAAACATAGAGTGATGTACATTTAACTGCATATTACTGACATATTACAAAGATATTTTGGATATCTTGTTTAGTTTTTGAAAAAGTTAGTTATTAGTGAATAAATCGGTACAAATTCAATCCGAATAAATCAGGCTAGGAATTATATGTTGAAAAATCCCTCTGAACAAACCTTCTGAATATTGTTAAGTCCAAGACTGGAACATTTCCGTGTTGTTGCCACAATGTGAGAAAAATGCATTTTGAGAAGATGGTCATTGAAGATACAAATTCCCATATATTTGTGTAGGTTCTCAGTCGTACAGGAGTTGTCCATCATAGGCAAAAATACTTCAGTCTTCATCTGTACTCTGTAGTTGAAGTGTAGGACGTTTCAATCTTACTCCAAAGATCGTCATCAGCTACTGAAGGTCTGGAGCACACTGTGGGTATATAAAGCTAGTGAACCAGCAGGAGGAGTCCGCCTCTAGGCCCCCTCCTCTCAGTGCTAAAGGCACCTTTAGCACACCCACAGCGTGCTCCAGACCTTCAGTAGCTGATGACGATCTTTGGAGTAAGATCGAAACGTCCTATACTTCAACTACAGAGTACAGATGAAGACTGAAGAATTTTTGCCTACGAAATTCCCATATAGTTCTATGGAGAAATGTGGAATCAATAATAGCAATCCTTATTGTAAAGATTAGATCAGCCATTCCCAAACTAGTGTTGCGGCCCCCTCATACATCCAAAACTCTCTTTGGGACCCCCGATAATTAGAATTCATGCTACTTAAAAGAAAATGTCATGGTTTTCCTAAAGGTTTTCGCTTAATTTTGCATTTACAATACAAGGAATCAATGAAAGTACAGTAAATGTGATTACATATAAACAAACTCATGCAAAGTTCATTATAACTCAATTTACATCCAGACCCCACTTTGGGAACCTGTGGATTGGATTATTTATTTGTGTCCAGTAGAAAGTTTATCTGTAAGAGCTGTCCCAAAACCGAAAAAAAAAAAAAAAAAGGGTTTTGCTTGCAGTGTCTCCGCTAAAGCTTCATTTAAAAGCTCTAAACCTGATTGTATGCAAAGATCAAATCGTCAGTTGTGTCCAAACTCATTCCTGATTTTACAAATACATTTCTAATTTCCCAATTCTTCACAGAAAATATAACAAAAACTAGCTTGCAAGCTCTAGTTCTAGTAAGTATTGCACCGTATATTTTCCACATACGTCTTTTACAGTAGTTTGCAACAAACCGAAGGAGGACAACCCTAATTCCAAGTGTAGTGACTTTAATGTTTGTGCATCTCTTGTGGGGCGCTCTGTTGATCAGCTGAGGACTACGCCGACGGGGCAGTCCTGTCGCTCCCTGGGGTCAACACTCGTCCCTGGTCGTGCTGCAAACGCCATAAATAAAGACAGACAGTGCATCGGGGAGAACAATAGAGGCCCCCTCCGCCATCGGTCGCTCCCAGCTCTGTCTGTCCTCTCCTGTCAGGGGCTGGAGACGCTGTAAATCAGAGAGCGGAGGGGGCCGGAGAGGAAGAAACCCGAGCTCAGGGCCAGGCGGTAAGGCAAGGAGACATAAAAGCGAGGGGGGGAAAAGTCTAGGGCTCAGAGGGATCCCCTGTCCATCCTGTCATTAGGGAGGAAAGCGTGGGAGATGGAAATGATGCAGCACTGGCATGGATAGAATGTGCTCAGGAAGACCAAAGTGACAAAGAGAAGTTGTGCTGATGGTGTGGGAGGAAAGGAAGGTAAAATATTTTGTGTATAGGTGTCGAGTAGTTAGTGAATTATGTGTATTTATGGAGAAAAAAAAAAAAAAAGGTGTCATTTTGGATGAAGTCATCTGGTTTTTCTCAACATCATATGACAAGCAAATTGTAATTTATTATCTTTATTTCCATTTTCCTCAAATACATGAAATAAAATAATTAAATAAAAGTGGAGGATCAATTATGTATTATATTTATATATTTTTGTGTATTGCAAAAAGAGGTCATGGTTAAGGTTATGGTGAACTTTGTCCCCGTAGGGAAATTCGTTCTCTGCATTTAACCCATCCTGCCGCTGGAGTGACCTGTCAGATGTGGAGCCAGGCTATTGGTCAGAATCACCTGGAGGATTTAACCTAATGTGCATGTTTTGGGTTGATGGGGGAAACCTGATCACATGGAGGAAACCCATCCAAACAAGGAGAGAAGCACACAGAAAGGCCCAACCTGATATTAGTGTCTATTTCACCTTTAAGTGGCTGTATGGGTACAGCATGGCACCTTTACTTTCCATCATAGCAGGATTTTTGGCGCTTCAGGATCAAATGTTTTTAAGGGTTTCGTACCAGAAACCTACACCAGAAAAACCCAAATTTGATCTACAATAATATTTTGAAAGAATGAAATAGTAAGGTGCATTTTGTTCAAAGTCATCACTTTGCCAGGAAAGCCTCTTACAAGCCTGTTGGCCACTTTCACTGGGGAAGTCCCAATCAATTCAGAATATCTTCTTCAGTCCTGGGCCCAGAGGGTTATTGTACATGTTTAGTAGCGGTAGGGGAAACAGGAGCACCCAGAGGAAACCGAAGCAGACAAATGCAGAAAGACCCCAAACAACCCAGCGATCAAACCTGGGACCCTTATATTGTATTGCATGTCTAGTTGGTCTTAGGCGTAAAACATATTTAAAACCACTTGAATAATTGTACAATACAGCCCTCAAAAATAAAGATTACAGCTTTGCCAGTACCATCATGGTAATATACTCGCCAAATATACATTTTTAAGTTTCGGAAATCAAATCAAAGTTAACCAAATTCCTGCTCTGTTTAAAATAATTCACAACACAGAGTTCAGAACGGGTCGTTGGATCTCACGGTCGACAGCCAGAAGAGACTGAGTCCAAGATGCAAAACCATGTTTGGACAACAATCGTTTTCTTCACATGCCTTTGGAACACTCTTCAAATGAAATTATCTCATGTTCAAATTATTTTATTATTATTATTATTATTCACACACCTGACTAAAAAATGGTAATTGTCACAACAAACCTGTCGCATTGAGTGCCTTTGATTCTGTGTGAATGGTTTGGTGAATGTTTCCTGAAGTTGGATTGGTTATAAGATGTGACTGAAATAATGATTGTTTTTCTGTGTATGAATTTTCATAATGTGCTATCCTGCCCAGTAGCTGCGGGTGGAAAGTAGCTATAAAAGAAAAGCTATTGCCTCGCCTGTTCCGGAGGGCACCGGTCTCCGTGTCCCTGTGACGCACTCACCCTCATCTTTTCTTTTTTTAGACTAATATCTTTTGTGCATTGTCCCTGATCAAGTAATAATACAAATCTAATTAAATTTTGGCCAAATACACAAAACCAAATTGAGTTTTCAAAATCGAAATGATCTCTAATTGTCCTCTTATATGCTTGTTTTTAAACTTTGGTAGGAGTGACAACAGTTGCCCAAAAGCATAACATTTACATTATAATTTACTTGCCAGAGGCTAACCGCCATGTTGCCAATTTACAATCAGAAGTACGGGCTTTGTTTGAAATTTATTGGTTAAATAATTGAAGGAAGGCGGGTGAGATTTAATTTTATGCAATGCAACCATGTGGAAAGGAAAAAATGAACCCAGTCATCAGGCAATTAGCTTTCTATTTACATTTCCACTCTAGTTAAAATTACAAATGTTTTTCTCTCTAATGTAAGCCCAAAATAAATGAATAAATTTTCACTCAAGGCTGTTTGACCACAGGGAGACAATGCAGGCAAATCTTTTTCTTTCTTTTTTTAAATTTTCAGGTTTGGCCCAGCTCGGTCTCTTAACATATAAACTATCACTTGGATAAATGGCCTAATCTTTACAATAATGCGTGTAATTATTAATAAGAATCCATTGATTTATATAGCGCTTTTTCTGGACACTCAAAGACGCTTTACATGGCATTATTAATTCACTCCATACTTATGGTGGTAAGATACTATTGTAGCCACAGCTGCCCAGGGGTAGACTGACAGAAGCGAGGCTCAGCAAAGGCGGTCGGGGCCAATCAGTATGGCACTGATTCAACGTTTCTCCAGAGAACTACAGCATATGGGAAATTGTAACTTCAATGACCATTTTCTGAAAATGCATCTTTCTCACTTGTGGCGACGCTATCTCCACTTTAGTAGCTCCTCCAGACTCCAAACTTTCCAGTCTTGTACTTAACAACACTTTGAAAGTTTGCCTGTTCAGAGGGATTTTTCAATATTTAATTCCTAGACTTATTTGAAAAACATGACAAAAACTTGCAATCTGTTTTTTTTTTCTCATATTTAAGTGTGTAATATACAGCAAAAGTTTAATTTAAAATTTAAGTTTACATACCCTGGTAGAATGTCATAGAATATTAACCCCTTAAACCCCAGTGTGCCAAATTTGGGTCCTGTAGGGTATAAGAGGTTAAAGCTGTTTTGGTTGACAGTCCATTCAGTTGCAAATTAATCAAAGTGGACACTTCTAACAAAAGTAAGCACCATCTCGAAGGCCAAATTAACCTCTTAAACCCTATAGGACCCAAATTGGGCACTAAAATCTCTCTCCTTCCTCTCTCCTTCCCCTCTCTCTGTCTCTTCCCTTCCTCCTCTCTCTCTCTTTCCTCTCTCTCTCTCCTTCCTCTCACCCTCCTTCCTTCTTCTTGATCTCTTCTTCCCCTCTCTCTGTCTCTTCCCTTCCTCTCTCTCCTTCCCCTCTCTCTCTCCTTCCTCTCACCCTCTTTCCTTCTTCTTGATCTCTTCTTCCCCTCTCTCTGTCTCTTTCCTTCCTTCCTCTCTCTCTCTTTCCTCTCTCTCTCTCCTTCCTCTCACCCTCCTTCCTTCTTCTTGATCTCTTCTTCCCCTCTCTCTGTCTCTTTCCTTCCTCTCTCTCTCTTTCCTCTCTCTCTCCTTCCCCTCTCTCTCTTTCCTCTCTCTCTCCTTCCCCTCTCTCTCTTCTTCCTCTCTCCCTCTTTCCTTCTTCTCGAC
>OMNZ01049185.1:10312-26539 GCA_900303255.1 Lesueurigobius sanzi | reverse complement strand
TTGAATTAGGCTGCGCTAGCTAAAATGTGTAAAGACGGAATAGGGCTGGGCGACATGATGATAAAAATCGAATCGTGATCTGAACTCCATGACGATATACTTTTTTGGTGACATCGTCATATCGTGATTCAGTGGTTTTTATGTTTAAGATTAAAACAGAACTAAACCAAGAGAAAACTAGGTCTAAACCAGAACTAAACCAGACTAAAACAGGTCTTAACCAAGACTAAACCACTACAACACCAGGTCTAAACCCAAGAAGAAGCAGATGGCTTTAGTCACCTTTAAAACAGTGGTTCCCAAAGTGGGGGTCGGGACCCCCAGAGGGGTCGCGAGGCCCTGACCTGGGGGTTCCCAAATGAGTTCAAGATAAAATGAAAAGAAAAATCACATTGGTTTTTAATATAATATTTTGTGAATTGGGGTAAAATAACAAAATAAATACGCAATAACACATATAGTTTTTATTATTTTTTATTATTTATTATTAAATTATAACAAGATGCAGTAACTTTTTACAATGGGGGTCCCGAGTCGGCATGTTCATTTTGGGGGTCGCGGCCTAAAAAGGTTGGGAACCCCTGAAATCGTGATTGAAACTAAAGAAAACTGTGATAAGGTTTTTTGCCCGTCCAGCCCTACGATGGAAAGAACTTATTGATTTTACAATATTGTCATTTTGTGCCTTCATGTGATATGGATATTGTTTTCCTGCATATCAAATAACTATATTTTCTTGATATATTTCACAGTTTTAATGATAATTATGGTAATTACATGGGCACACAATTAAAGACACACACCTAATTAATTTCATGGTTTTGTGAAACCTTTCCCGTAACCTAGTATGAAAAATGTATACTACATGGAAACATGGTTAGTATTCCCATTATCGCGCTCGTTATCCCTATTACTATGCTTTTCCCATGCTATTATGTTATTATGTATTAATCATGTTTTTACTGCACTGTAAAATAGGCTAAATTGCAAGTGAATTCTCTATTTTAGAAAAAAAAAGACATGGTAAATCCAGCTAAAATTAATCCAAAATGTTGTAACAGGTATCCTGCTGTCAACTATCAAGCCTCCACATCACCTGCTCCAGTTCGCTTGACACACTTGGGCTTGTTGCTACCGGCAGAATGAAACAACAGCCGTGTACTATATATGGAACGACTCAAGCATTAAGGATGTCCTCCCTGCCACCGCCCGTCTGGTAAGAGGGGTCCAACCACTACACGAGGCAATTACACTTCACCCTCACAGCAAGCCAACCAAGCAGCCAGCCCATGTACAGTCACCCATCCCCCCCATTTGAGGACCCCTCTTTTTCATATTTCAATCCACTCTGTCTATACCTGCCATGGCTTAAAATGCATTCACCTTTTTCTCCGTCTGCTGGTTTTGAATGGGGTTGATGGAGGTGAGGAGTGGAGGTAAAAGAGCATAAAAGATGAGAGAAATGTAGGGAGAATTGGGTTGGAGGGTTAGAGGGAGTGTATTTTTCTGGGTGGGGGTGAGCACAGAGACGAGCTAATGATATATTGATTGGGTTGGGCCTGGGGGCAAATATGTAGGAGCATGTGGGAAGAGTCGCTCTGTCTTACAAAACACCTGAGCGAATGTTTATTGTTAAGGAGGTGGACAATCGTACAATGTCTGTCTACCACTGCATTGATTTGAATTACGTTGGTCTTGCTGCTGCCACAATTATGGCATTTATATGTACCGGTAAGCTGCAGAAGTTTTGTTCTTTCAGGATACTTAGATGTTATATTGTGTGAGTACAGAAATTTAAAGAGCTTTAATCCAGTTTCAATGGCTGCAATCAAAATGAAGAACCTGCACTTGTATTTAGGCAGAACAATATCCTTTGTATTAATAAAATATTTTACAAATGTTTAAACAGCCCTCCCTTAATCCTCAGTCACATTAAAAGATGAGGGTGGTGAGCGTCTTCTTACTGCTGCTCTGAAGCAGACTTGGCGCATCTATGGCCTCTCTGATAATAACCAAACCTCAAATTTTACATGCATAACCCCAGACACACACATTCATGAATGCAAGGTGGGTTCCCAGGGATTCATCAACAGAACCTTCGTATGATTATTATCATCATCTCTCTTCCGCTTTAGTCTTATTTCTACTGTTCATTGGAGGCTGCATGGTTGTAAGCAAAAAGTACATATGTCACCGAGCCACCAGTTGAAATCTTTTGTGCGGTGACACTCACTTCTGTGGACACTTATTATAAATCTTTGAGAACATATTTTGATACATCTCTACATCCCTATTCACATTGATGCATGCACATCATTTGCATTTCAAAGACTCTGCAGCAAAACTACAAGAGAATTTTAATTGTTTTCATGTTATGAAGACACTACTGTGGCTCAGAGTGACTTGAAGCAGAATTATATCAAAGCTCCTTGTCTGTAAAAGCAGGTGTTTAGACCTGAGAGAGTCATCTGGGATCACATTAGGTGAGATTAGGGGAGAGACTGAGCTGGAGTTGAATTAATGGGATTTCTCTCAAAGCTGACTCTCATGGCGGTGCATCAAGGTGTGCATATGTGGGAAAGCACGCGTCCCGACGGACTCACCAGTGAAACATGTTTGTATTGATTATTAAAAAGATGCCGCGGCGAATGATATAGTGTTTATTGATCTTAGAAGTCGGAGCAGAGACAGCGCTGTTGTAAATCAGGAGTTGTACAGCGGGAGATTGTATCGTCAATTACAGTCATAAAAATCAAAAAATTAATTTCGCTCTTGTAGAATGATTTAATGAAGCATTTCATTGTTATAGTTATTTTCAAATGGCAAACTGTTAAGAAAGCTGCATGGTTATATGGTACAGAATTAATGAACCACAAGTGCTACTTCATTAATTTTTATAAATTTTTTTTTGCATTTTGTAGTTTTAGCTTTAAGATCAAGATCAGTACATGATATAACACAAACAACAAAGTACCCAGTTTAATTATTTATAAAACCTGTTAGCCCTATAGTTTTTTGCAACATAAATCTAATCACAAAAATAAACCACAACTGACAAAAACAGATGTAGATATTTATTACATTTCAAAGTCATGCAATGTATATTTACATAGTTAAACCTACATTGTTATTTTTGTAGCTTAATTACTCTATAATGGTTTTATCATGTGTCCCAGCTCTTTCCACTTTACCGCACTCAAGCTGACTCAAGCTGTGGACCCACTGATGATGTCATCTGTGGGAATTGTGAAACTAGTCGCCTCTTCCACCAAATGCAGAGAAACCTACACAAATCCACAGTAAGTTATGTTTTTAATATGCTTTAATTTTTATTTTCCATAAAGAGTGCCTGGTTCGCTCGCCTGTGTAGTCTGTCCTCCTCCTCCTCCTCCTCCTCAATATCCTGTATATTAAAAGCCTATTGTTCAAACATATTGACATAATCTGGAAAGCCAGTCAATAGTAGCTAGGCCTCTTGAATCCACCCTCCCTTTCATGCTGATGAGTAACCAGTGTTCCTAGCCTACATACAACACATTACCGGTTTTCTGCATTCTAACAAGACCCTGTGTTTTAGCCTGGGCATTATCACTCCCATTAATTAGGCCGCTCCGCTAAGCCCCTCTCTGCCCCTATCAGCCCCTCTCTGCCCCTCAGGTAATCACCTTCCCCTTAGCGCGGCTCAAATCGACGCCCACTCCACGTCTCCTCTGCATTCACCCCGTAAAGCCTTTTGTTTCGGGACCCATAACCCCTCTCCCCTTATCCACGAAGCTCTGTGGGTGAAAGCAAGCCGCTCTCCATCCCTCTATATATCCCGGGTCTATACAGCAAGGTGCGTATCGGAGATTGAGACGTAACGAGGGCGGATTGAGAACATTGAAGCATCCTCAAGAGACTGGCCCCTCCCCTTCGCCTCCCTGCTCTGCACTCAGCGTGAACGACCATTCATTTGGACAAGTGGACTTTACAGGGCCCACTTTACAGCCAGCGTGTTGAGGCTTTGGCGGTTTTATTTTTATAATTCAGGACTTTATTTGACTCGATGGACATTTAAGCACAGGCTTGTTAGAAACCGTTGACACTGCATTGCCTTGTGTTGATAAAACAAATTTATTGAAGATATTGTCAAAATTGGATTGCACTTTACTTGACAACACTGTAATGACATAATATCTAGGCATAACAATGAAAAATTGTCCCCTTTTTGAAATGTTGATGCGGCTACAATTTATTGCTTCACTTGCTCATCAACAATCAGGTTAATAAAACACTGTTCTACATACATTATACAACTTTGAGGCCAATCTACGTGAGCTTAAAAAACAGCCTTGATAGAGTCCCCATAGAAGAACATCTCACTAGTGTCAGCAGTTTGTGGAACGATCATGAGCAATATAAAGTACTGTAATTTATATTTCAGCCTGATCAAAGCCCGGGAGAGGAGGACGCATTACATCGCACTGTTCCGTCAATCATCTGCCACATCTGAAATGTAAATAAAGAAATCCCCAGAGAAAAGTCCAATTATTCTCTTCTCCACATTTCTTCTCACACTGTAGTTCTTCGGCATGTTTGCCCTGACAGCATTTTAATCAAACGCTCCACACGGGTTCCTTCCGTTTTCAGACAGATCAGACGAATCTACGCTGCATTTTTGGTTTTCTGATAGTGGTTTGAGACATTTTTTGTTTTTTTAAACAATATTTTATAGATTTTATTATTGAAAGAGCAGACAAAACAATCCAGCACAGCATCATTTCACAAAAACAACATCCAGTCCTCCCCTACGAAGCATACAGTATCTATGATGAGACAGTTGGTCTAGAAAGACTTACCATGTTTTGAGTCAAGGCGCTCCAAAGACCTTTTTTTTTGGTTTGTGATTTAGTGCAATGTTCTCAATCCATGGCAGATTTTGCTTGAGACAAGAAAAAAGTACTTTATCAAAAATGCATCAAAAACATCTGAAATGTTGCTGCCAATAAGTGCCTTGATAGAGCTCCATTAAATCACACACACATTCAAACAGACATGATTGTGAAGTGTCTTGTTTGGACACAACATCTGAGCTGGAATCTGCAGTACTTGCCAACTGTTATGCTTGTGGTGAATGCTGTAAGATTAGTTTTAATTGAATCTAAAACATGTTTGTCAATATGATCAAATTGTTTAGTTTGGCAGTATTCGAGTAATGTCCTGAGACTCTTGTTGGCATTATTTTAGCAGTTCATATTTTGGTCTTCCTTCAACAGGCAAAATGTGAACTGAATCTTAATGCGGCCAAACCACCTTGAGGAAGCCTGATCTCATCTGATCCCGAAAACTAAACAGGGTTGGGCCTGCTTAGTACCAGGATGGGAGACCGTGTGGAAATACCAGGTGCTGTAAGGTTGGGGTTTTGATGTGAAAGCTTGGGGTGTTGATGTGTGAGTGGTTAATGGCGATTGGAGCCTGATGGTGAATATTGGCAGCCTCGGTTTCTTCAATATAACCAAAGGCAGTTTTGGATGCATGCACAGCTGGTCACAAACAAGTGTGGAAAGTGAATATGATGATCCTTTGTGATGCACTTTGTGGCCAAAAAGTGCTTTGCAAATACCCCACTCCCCCATTTCAAAACCTATTGATTCACTGATTGTACTGTTTTTTATTTCCGTTCCACAATCGTTCAACCCCAGTGAACGCTCTGACTCTGAGCCACTGCTTTCCGTATTTTAGATATTCCTCTTTTGCAGTATATTGTTAGCTTTCTCATCAGTCATTTCACAGACACACTGCCCTCTTTTCATTCTCTTTTCAGCAGCGATCGGCGTGTCGATCTCTGCCACCTCCATCAGCTGGCTCTCACGCATTCCTTGGTGGAATGGCTTGCACAAACACCGCGACTCGCGCAGAATGGCAATGAGGCCGGTGCCCTGGGACTCCGCAGCTGTCGGCGAGATAAGCGGAACAGATCATAAGCATTCACAAATGGACTCGGGACGTCCCAAAAGGTGGGGGGGGGGAATATCACTGAGGTGACCTTAACATCAGGCGTGAGAACAGCATGTTAACCCCCAGGTGTAATGAGTTGCATTTAGAGAGAGACCAAAGCGAATGTTGTCATATTGTGGAGGATTAGAAAAAAGAAGGCTCAAGACACACCACCTTTTAGTCTCTGTTCCAAGACATGAAGAGGGAGAGGATAAATGAAGAGGGGTGTATTAGTAACTTGATTATGAATATGAATAAGATAACTAGCAGCAAATTGCTTACTTTAGCCGGAATTGAGTATTTTATGATAAATTTATTTTATGATCTTGTTTTCTCTGAGCGGATGTACACAATCTGGGTTATTTATCAAGACAGGTGCTACAGCGAGTGCAAACTGGAGAAAAGCATATCTTTTTGTGATCATGTCGCACCTAACTTACCATTTAAAATCAGTTTCAGCCTCCAAAATCTCATATGTAAATGGGAGAATGCTGCGTGAGTTTAAAAAGAAAAAGCATAAATGACTTGTTGAATATTGTCTGGCTGCTCTGTAGTTTATGTTTGTTCAGTTGTTGAAAAATCCTCAGTTTGAGATTCAATACAAATATGACCTAAAATTATTCCTTTTTTGACCTATTTGCAAAAAAAAAAAAAAAACTCTAACAGTGACTATAATTGGCTCCTTACAGTATAATAAACAAACTCAACATTGAGCAAGTACAGAACAAGGTCAATCCCAACTAAAGGCAGCAAAAAGTCCACAGAGCACAAAAAAAAAAAGCACAATCACACACCCACGCACTTATGCAAAACCGCGCACCCCCAGTAGTTAGGACCGCTGTGTATAAAGTGGCAGTCCTCACCTCGTATCAGTAAATAAATAATGAGAATGTATTAAAATTCTGCCAGAATGCTTCACTGCACCGGCTCTTTGGGAAAAAAAGCCTGTATTTTTCTAACATTCTTCATTTTTTGATTTTGATCTTCCTCTTGTTCACGCCTCACTCCTGCTCTTTTCTTATCCCCTTTCATTTTCACCCTCATTGAAGAAACAAAAACAATTCAGACGCACACTTTTTCTCATGTATAAATAATATTTCCATTAACATTTTTGGAGAGACAAGAGCTCGCATGTGAAGATGCGCCAGAGGAATATTCTTCCTTAGCAGCGTTTCACTTGAAACTACAAAGACGATGTGGCCTATTGTTGTAAAGAACCTAAGTGGTAATTCTTTGTTGTTTATATCTCGAGCTGGAGCGGTTTTATTTTGTATCTAACGAGGTGTACAGGGACAACACTGCTCATTAAAAAGCACTGAATAGGGGACTAGTGCAGAAACTCAATGACCCAACTGCAGTGCTGTTATTATCGTTATTATTCTTGTCAACCTTTTCCCCAGGTTTTGCCCAGTTTGTTTTCTTACTGACTGCCAGCAGTAAAACCAATTTGTCTCAAGTAGAAAGCAAGAACATTCAGATAAAGTCACATTGTCAACTTTGGTCAAGCTCAATAATCGTTATGGAGCTTTTTAATTGTCAGATTTAGCAGATCATTTTGTGACTGTGACAGCATGTGGTTTGGAGTTTTTTTAATTTAAGCTGAGGTTTATTCGAAAGGTATATCTTGGTTATTGTCATTATTCATAATACTAGAAGCTAGTTTATGTGGTTTTAATATAAACAATTAAAAAAAGATAAAGTCACATTTATTATCAGCACTGAATGATTCCCAGCTTGTATGGTCTTAAAGCTTACCATTTTCATGAATTGATCATTTCAGTATTTACAGTATCTATCTACAGTATGTAGTTCAAACCTTACTACTTAGGTGGCCTCATGATATGAGTCTAAATTGTGAAAAACCTTTTTTTGTCTTCAAAAGAAATAGAAAAAACATACAAAATCATTACCGAAACAAGGCTAAAAATTGATCATGACTGAGACTATCGTTATGTGGTCTTGCTTTACGCATCTGATATCACCAACTAATTAAGAGTCCAGGTCCAATGTTGTTGTTTGCTCAGGACCAATGTTACAGCCAACCAATCAGGGGTGAAAACTTGATGTGTCATGACCAAAATTACGTTTAGGAACAAGGAACGGTCTGCTGTAATTTTGGCTAGATCTGAGGTGGTTTGTCTGAAAATATACCTAAACCTATAGCCATAACCCTAACCTTAAAGATTTCCCTGTTCCTAAACTTAATTTTTGTCATGACATCTCAAGTTTTCAAAGCAGACCGTCCATCCCGAGCTGACTATCTAGCACCTGACCCCTGATTGGCTGGCTGTAACATTCGTCCTGGGCAAACAACTTTGACATTGGCTCTGGACTCTTAATTACTTTGTGATATCAGATCCTGCCTTGTGCTACTACATATGTTTTACATCACCTCATTAATATTAACAATATATTGGCAATACATAGTGAAGACCTAAGGATGAATTAAAACAATTGCATTTAACTTGATTAGGTATATTTGATATGGCAGGAAGACTTTATTATTACTATTATTTATATTTACAGATAAAATAACCAAACTAAATATGGACAGTGTTTTGTTAGAAGCTGCTCACTAACTCTTTCTGAAGCTGAATAGCCTCAAATGTTGGGGTCAGCGGAGGAGCACAGATGGCTGCTCCTCCATCAGATCTGCCCTTTCCCTGAACAGACGTGCTCTTAACGCTGGCGCTAAAAGGTAACATTCATCTCAGAGCAGCAGATGATATTTGAAAACTATCCAACCTTTTATATTAGACACAGATGAACAAGTTGAGAACAGAGGGTGGTGATAGTGAGTTACAGCTATGTGGGTAACTAATAGCATCCTTTTTCTTATTGTTTATTTTTTGAGAATAAACAATGAAAAGAAAAAGTCCTACATGCATCCTGGATCCAGAAGTGCACAAAAAAGATCCACAAAGCAATAGTAGCTTGCAGAGTTGTTTTTATTGTCCACATATTAGCCCATGTTTTATATAGATGATTGATAACACAGATAGGTTTATATTGCACTTTACAAGCTTGACAGGCTTCTCAAAGCGCTGCAGTGGGCACTCCCTCCTAACTTGGTGCTAATAAGCTATTCTTCTCGTTACAGCTGCCCTGGGGCTGACTGACAGAAATGTAGCTGCCAATATGTGCCAAAGGCCACTCCAACCCAGAACCCTGACAAATCACATTCACAAGCAATTTGTTGATGGACAATGATAGTATGAGCTGATCAGAGCTGGGATCAAATTTCCTTCCTTCCTATTGTGTCTACCACCCGAGCCAGAGCCACAAAACATTTTCATTTATGTATTATGAAGACAGTAAAAGGAATAATAAACAAAGCATTATGACAACGTGTGCAATACCCTTCTTAAATGAAAGCCAGTGGCTGAGGAAGTACACAATTATCTACCTTAATTAAAAGTACAGATAGGTATCATATCCACTTTCATATGCACTTTGTAAGTAAACAGTCACATTTATATAACACTTCTCTACCTGCTTTAGGCACTTTATATCAAGAAACCACTCACCCATTTACACTCTCATTCATACAAGCAAGGTGGGTGAAGTGTCTTGCCCATGGACACTACAGCAGTGTGCACTTGCAGGATTTGAACCACTAACCCTTCGATTACACGGCGATCCACTCTACCATTTGCACCACTGTTGCCCCAAAAAGTAAAAAGTAAAAGTCTTTGTGTTGGTATTTTTATGAAGAATTGTGCTTTTGCTATCAAAACAGGACTAAACCAACACTACATCTGGTCTAAACTAAGTCTAAGCCATATAGTAGTTCTAAACCAGTCCAAACATTAGAGACTGAATGATCCGCTGGTGTTTTAGACTTCAAAGTTTTGATGTCTGTGATCAGAACAACTTTACTGCAGCTTTAGATTCACCGGCTGTTCGTCACTGTGAAAGTTAAACCATTATTTAAAATACTTTTACTAAAATGTAGTGTACTAGAAATTATGTAGTGAAGCCAAAAGCATTTTTCTGATGAAAGGTAACAGTTGCACGGAGCGTTGTAAAGATTAAATTTGAGTGAACTCCTATTTTTTTTTATCCTACTTCAGATTTTGCTCGATCCTCCTTTGACATATCCACTATTCACTGTATTCCCCTCAGCACGGGATGAGTGTTCAGTCTTCAGATTTATATGTGTAAGCCTGTTTGACACCACAAAACCCTGTTTCAAACCGGCTTACAGTAAGGATCCTCGGCGGCACGTGTGTAGAATGATCAAGCCAAAACTCCCCTCGATTCTGTGGCAGCTGATAAATTACTTTCAGGGAGATAAAATCCAAAAGAAAACAGGTTGAAAATTCTGTATTGCTGCTTAAAGGTCAAACTGCGTCACGCCCTGCCATTTAGGGGGTTCATATCAGCCAATGTAATCCTTTCTGGCCCCGGCGGACTGTCTCTTCTTGCCCTGAGCTACTTTGGCATTGGCACAGCAGCAAACGTGCCAGTAAGACCTCTTTTAAATTGGAAATTCGATTGCTGTCTGCTGGGAGAACATCGGGGTAGAGGCAGGCAGAGAGTGATTTTACTCACAAATCCCCCTCGAGGCTTCTTTGGTACATAGTAAAAAAGGAAAAAAAAAAAAACTCCAGGCAGGCAGGTCATTTTGATTACCAGTACCACACGGAAAGGTGTCATCTGCTCTCCATTGCTACCACTCCGATACATTTGCATTTCCCTCACCTGTTATCCGCTTGTTTTGCCTCTCCCCCTTCTCCAGCTCATTTGGATGCACCCAAGAGTCTTTTGCACACTACCTGCTACGAAAACCTTACCATAAAATCATTGCTTTCGAATGTGGTATTTACTCTTATGCCATTTTGCTCGAACTTGACGACCTTTATGTGAAAAGGTTTTGCAGCTTTATATAGGAGTGTCCTTCTTCTGTGAGCGGACGCAGTGCTTCTTTCTAGAGCCTGCAGACACCAAAGGGGCAGAGCAGAGAGAGCGAGAGACGAAAAGAGAGAGAGAGGAGAGGGGAGGGAGCGCAGGCGGCATGTGGGTGCAATGATTGGGGGGTTATTGCGGAGAGCTGGGTGTGGAAGAGACCAGGGATTTCTCCACTAGTGATAGCAACCTTTTTTTTTTCTTTTTTCCCTCGCCCCTTTTTGTGCTCCAGGCTGCATCGGAAGGGAGAACACATGTGAGCGACGCGCCTGAAAAGAGGGGGATGCTGGAGAGAAGGCAAGAAAGTGTCCTCCAATCAGGCGACAGCGGCTCCTCGCTCGTCTCCCGAAGCAGCCAGCGGTGATTTACGATTGACCTAGGACACCACACCGCACTGCACAAGACTCTACAGCTGTGAGCACCTGGAAAAGGGGACAGCGTGCTCCCAAAACACTCCAGCTTTCAGGATAACGGCATCTTCGGGATGTTTTACTGGACTGGAAAGGCTATAACTTTCATTGAGGACATGTCTTTGGACCGCAAGGATATCTACTAGAAGACTGACAGATTTTTTTAATACTTACATATGGCAAAGTTATGCACATGTTTGGATCCAGACTTCCTCTAGGACAGGCACAGGCAATGTCCACGATTTCAGAACCACATGCAACAACAGCTTTTTGTCTACTGAAAGATGATTTGGTAAATTATTTTTATCTTTATTTGTCAAGTCCATGGTAAAGTCTCGGTTTTGTCCTGGATTCAAACATGCTTTAGTCCTGGTCTAATTAGCAGTCATTACTATTTTGAGCCTGATTTAGTACAGGTTTAGTCCTCGTTTTTGGATTTAAAAAAATATATATTTTCGGAGAGAATCGGCTTTATTGGATACAAATGGTTGCAGGATGACATACTATTAGTAGATGTAGCTTCCTTGGCTTGGTGTACACTTGGGATTACAGGTGTCTTGAATGGGGATTAACCACCTTTAAGACCCGTGTAGAGAGGAGAGGAGAATGGAAGAAGGACCTTTTAGCTGTATGTCACTGGAGGGCTTTATAGATAAAGGGTTTGCCTGGATGGGACGGCAGGAATAGGGCATGGGAGACTTCCTTTGGCGCTTGGGAACCCTTCGGGGGATGGAGCAGGCGAGATGAACTGTCAAAATGTTAGAAATATGAGATACACTGACGAGTGGTGTCCGTGAGCACAAAATCCAATTGATCTTTGACACGCTGGTATTGATTTTAAGATTGTGCCTAATCTTAAACTCTTGTCTAATTCAATTCTAATCCAGCCCGGAGCGGTATACGCACTTAGCAGACCCACTCCTTGTCACGGTCGCTGACACCTCATGGATTTGTTATCGTCGCTGCTGTCTGCTACAACTTCCCCGCTCTGGTGTAGTGTCTGGCAGCTCTCATTCAAAATATTGCATTAGAGGCTGCATGTATTGGAAATGCCTGCTTGTGTTTATGTCACGTCTGCTGGCAGTGGCAAGAAAAGTGGCAGGTTGTAGCAAGTGCAGCGAGGTGAGAAGATAGAAGGATGCTGTCCCTGTTTTGATACAAGGTGTGGGGTGTTTTTTTTTATGTGTATTCGGGGGACAGGCTCCTTATCTTTGAGGCACAGCAAGAGCTTAAGTATAACCTTTGCCACCTTGCACTACCAAAGCAAGCTTAATATGGTAGATTGGTGCACTTGTATTTTGATCATGATGAGAAGGCAGAACATGTAGAGTATGTTTTGAGATTTGGAGTCACTGGGAAAGCACAGTTACCATAGTAGCACATAGCAAAGTTGTTTGATAGTTGAATTGTGAGTTGTTTTTTTGGTGGAAAATAGCTTAGAGTGAAGTGTAGGAGGAGCAGTTGTTGAAACCGCAAATGAACAAACAAGCCACCTACGAATGAATATTTTTTACTGGAAAGCACAGATTTTTTGGAGCGATTCGGTGCCACAAGCGAAAACCACAAGGACAGCACAAACACAGCCAAGACGCACATTTCCTACAAGAAAAATAAATGTTTGAATGGGACTTATAGAAGTTAGCTTTGGATTTGAAAACAGAAGGCGGGTGGAGATGTGGACTGTTTGAAAGAGGAGTGTTTTGAGAGACCCTCAGTCAGCCCTGTACGGTTCGAGGGTGGGGCTGCACTGCCACAGACAAAGACCCTGAGAGAGAGAGAAGAGAAGAAGAAGAGGAAGAAGAGAGAGAAAGAGAGAGAGGAGATCCTGGTCCAGTCATCATGGGGTGCAACATGTGTGTCGTCCAGAAGCCTGAGGAGCAGTACAGGTTCATGTTTCAGGTGAGAGCACCAAGCACAACAGACAAATCATACAAATCATACAAATGCTTACGTCCACTTTGTTATTATGGTTTGTAAGTTACTTGGACAGTGGAGGATCCAAAGTTTTATTATTGGAGTGTGCCGCATTTTGTGATAATATTCTCATTTTGCAATAACCTTTTATATAATGCAGTAAAATGCATGCCGACACTTGATGATGGCAGCGCACTATTAAAGCCTAGCTCTTTATCTGGTCCAGGAAACATGAATTTGCGCTGGCTAAAGGGTGAACTGCACAATGTTTTCACCCACAAAGAACAATAGTGCATAACTGCTGCAGTTTTGGTGATTTTGCTTAGTGTGTTTAAGTGTTCATGGTCTATTTGAAAACTTTACTTTGAAACGCCCTAAACCGCGACCAGTCCGGTTCCCAGGCAAGTTCGAAAACTCAATGTGGCCCTAAGGTTTGCCCATACTTGATCTAAGTAGTGATTATTGTATTGTTCAGTCAATATGGTTACACCCCACAGAACGACATGGCCAAACCCTTTTCCTGACTGGTGTTGAACCTTAATCAGACTCAGAGATGGTGCATAATGTTGTCACCAGTGTCTGTTTAGGTGCTTATAATGCATACAATTGTTAGTTAAAGTGTTTAAAATGATGAATGAAGTATTAGCCAGTGCATTACTAACTGCTTGCTAGTGTGTAGTTACCAAAAGTATTACAAAAAGCCTTGATTAAGAGTTTAATAAACAGAAAAGCACAATGAAGTGAATTTCTTTTACATTGTGAACTGTTATTTCAAAATGCTGTGTTATTAAATGTGGCTTCACAGGTGTCCTGATTATTAAACAAATATGCTTATGAAACTTCATCAAATGGTGGGATTTACTGGGGCTAACTTGCATTTTCAAATACTATGAACAATGTCAAATAACCCCAGCCATAATTGATGACGATGAATAACATTTAACTTTTTTACATCTTGGTAGTCCCTGAAAAAAAAAAGATCTCAACAGTTTATTTGCTGAATGACATTGCTGAATCATTTTTGAGCTTTTAACCACAGTTTCAAAGTCTGTAATCCATTACCGGACCCATTTTGAGGAATACTGCGTTTAATCCGTCGATTCACTAGACTGCCGTTAGCTGAAAGTGAAGGCTTGTATTTGATCACGTGTCATTCCCGCTGATGCCTGCAGAGGACAAGGCCAATACGAAATTCTGACGAGCTCATTCTTTCACTCCATGGTGTTTTCCCCTCACTACAATACATGAAACATATACTGTCAACTATGTTTCCTTTCATCCAATTAGGAATTTCTCAAATTAATTAAAGTGGCACCTTGTTTGATGTTTTTATACATAATGATTTTGACAGTTTTGAGTTTGCTTTATTGCTCGAGTCTCTGTGAAGGTAATGGAAAACATTTTTTTTCTTCGACAGTAATTACATTTTTACAATCACCCAAAGCCAAGTGGTCGCTTTCCATATAATTAAGTTTTACAAGGCGTGGCACGACACAGAATCTCTCCACTCATCATCTAACCTTCCTGCTCCATAAAGATCAATTACAGATTTCTCACTATAAAATAAACACCTGCAAAGCTTTCAGCTCGTTACAAGAACATAAACCCCAAAGTAATTTTGTTAAACCACTGAAAAATTGTCTTTTTTTCATGCAGACAGATATGCAATTTAGATTCATATCAGCATGCAATACTTAAGATCACGCTTTCTCAGATTCTACAGGCTCAATGCAATTAACTTTAGTCGCCGTTCTTCTCAAGAGCTACCAGATCGAGACAAGTTACGTATATCCTCATTAAAGCAATACTGTGTAACATTCATGCACAAATAGAATAAAATGTAATGTACAGATTTTTAAAGCATGTCTTTACTGTGAGTAAGTGGACACGTCTCTATTCAGACTTGACTTTGCTGGGAGCGGGACATTACCAGCTCATCTCCATGCTGCAGCTGCTGCTACTTCGCTTTGACTATACTGTAGGTAGCTATTTTCATAAGTGAAAAAAGCATTTGAGTGAAATAAGCATTGTCACTTTTATCCGAGCGTCAGGAGCATGTTTGGCTTTGCTGACAGGTTTGTTTATATCAGTTTACATCTGTGTTGTTGCTCACGCGTCACTACAATTTGGGGGTAATTTATCAAAGCAGGTACTAAATAGTGAGTGCAATCTGGAAAATGGCATACACTGTAGCTATTTGTGGGCAGGTTAATAATAATAATAATAATGCATCGGTTTTATATAGCGCTTTTCTGGACACTCAAAGACGCTTTACATGGCATTATTCTTTCACTCCAGACTTGGTGATGGTAAGCTACTATTGTAGCCACAGCTGCCCAGGGGTAGACTGACAGAAGTGAGGCTGCCAATTTGCGCCATCGGCCCCTCTGACCACCACCACACATTCACTCTCTCACTACATTCATACGAATTTGGTTGGACCTTATTTACCGCTTTAATATGCCTGTATTACCGTACTAGCACGCCAAATTTGATATGTAGTAGAGAGAATGCTGTGTTGTTCATGGAGTAAACACTTTTCCACTTGGAGTGCATACTAACTACCGTATTTTCCGGACTATAAGTCGCACTTTTTCTCATAGTTTGGCTGGTCCTGCGACTTATATATTAATCAATATGTTACGCTAACATGCCAGACACCTGTTCAGTTTATGCTTCGTGTCGATGAATAACCATCCATGTGTTACGTTAGCATACCGTACACCTATGCAGCCTGTTGTTCTCTATTATTATTATAACTTGTCTGTTCTTGGTCTCAGATTTTGTAAAATAAATTTCCCCCCAAACAATGCGACTTATGCATTTTTTTGGCTGGTGCCATATAGTGCGGAAAATACATTTTAACCAACTCACTGATTCTCTGGCATTTATGACAGTTTTTTATCTGGACATTTTTATCTGGGAATACTACACCTGCAGCAACAGAAGCCAATGTATTTTTGCAGGCTCTCAGACATCCAGGGATTTTCCATTTGTTGTATTGATTTTCAAATATCAT